>PVKN010008240.1:0-25279 GCA_004027915.1 Capromys pilorides
AATTGGGTCACTGTCTCATATCATCTGCAGAGGTCAGCTCAAAATGGAGAAAAGCCTCAATGGAAGTCCTGAAGCCCTCAATGTGAGGAGAAAACCTCCTTCACCTTGGCCATGGGAAAAACTGGGGAGTTTTTGTTCAAAAGCTCCCACTACACAAACAGGATCTGTGAATGTGATGTTTTTACTTCTTTAATTTTCAAAAAGAAAAGTCTTCCCCAACAACCCCAGACTTCTCCATTCCTGGTTCACCCTCAGTGGTACCTGAATCCCCCAGTGTACAGGGGCTGAATACCGAGGTTTTCACTGTGGTGTTTCTGGGAATGACTGGAAGACAGCTGCATTTACCTCCTGATCATAAGTCACACTGCACAGGTGCCTCCTTCTGATCTCTTTCCTTGGGAATGCCCCCGAGTTACTGAAAGGTAATTTTTAGGACTGGCCAGATAGCTCAGCAGACTAAAGCAACTGCTTAGGCAGAGCATAGGGACTGGAGTTCAATCACAGGACACACTGAGACAGGATTGACACTGGGCGTGGTGGTGCCAGCCTGTAATCCCACAGCGTGGGAGGCTGAAAAGAGGAGGATCACTACAAGTCCAATCTATGTAGTGAGACCCTGTACTAACTACATAAAAAAAAAAAAGGTAATTTTTGTTGGTGGTACAATTTTGTCCCTTCTCATTAGCAATGAAGTGATAAATTGGCTTAGAACTATGGCTGTAAGCCTCTGAAATCACAAATAATGAGTTATCCCCTCCAAATATATTGTGTGCCCTGAACACTTTTGAATATTCTTCCACAATGTCATAATTCATCACAATACCTCTGTTGGTAAATCTGAATATGTACAATGCCTCTAGTACTTCCAGTGGCCTTGAATACAATATCCCAAAATATCAAAGATCACTTATTTGTCATAGAAAATGTAACTTGGCCAGAAGATAAGGGGTCAAACTAGACTCATCTTCAGGACCTGTGTCCAGGAAAGGCCTAAGTTACAAGCATGTTCCTCTGCAACCTGTGTAGCAATCACAGGTTTGTTCATCCACCATCAGACTTTCTGAATTAGGTTTGTAGATATGCAGAGGCAGCCAGCAATATGCAGCAGACCTTCTCCAGACCGCCCTTACTCCCAGTGCTGTGGGACTCAGCGGGCCTGAGAAGCTTGCAACTGTCATTCTGACCTTCTGAAAACTGTCCTCTGTCCTGTCAGTATAACATTCCCTTCATCTGCTGTGCAGGTCAGTATGGCAGCAAGCAGGCCCCCTTCTGTCCAAGTGTGTCCCTGTGTCCCCGACTCATACCAAGACACTTAGGATTAGTCATGAGACTGATGATCAGTCATGAGTCATGAGAGTCCACCTTTATGGCCCCTCAGATCTCAGCCACATCCACTGCTCCCAGTAATAGGTATGAAGATATGAATGCTGTGACCTGAATGTCAAGCATAGTCCCCTTTCCTCATAAGTCAGCACAGGGAGTTGTCACCAATGGTGCTGCAGGGGTTTGCCATCCAAAGGAAAGATGGCTGAGAACAAGGTGATTTTTCTCAAGTTTCCTAGGACACCACAACTCCTTCCAGTGCTGAGTGGATGGCAGGTGCATCTTGTAAGCAGGAAGGTGTTATTAATACAAGACAAATATATCAGTGCAGCAGAAGAGCAATGAGCATGGGCCACGGGCCAGGCTCCACAAGAGCTGAGTCACACTCCTCCTCCTGGGCTTCAGATGTCCTGAGAGCCACACACGTTGTAGACTAACCTGGTCTTTCCTTGGTTCTTGGCATCACGGGGAAACCATGTACTCAGACTGTCTTGCAACCAGTGAGAGACCACTTGCAAGGGAGGAAGTGGTTTCAAAGCAAAAGAGTTTATTACAGTGGAGGACTCTGCCCCAGGGAAGCAGGGGTGATCACGGTGAGGCACTTCTTTGCTCATTTATTTTACCATACTTTCTGTTTTAGGATGCTCCATGACCTACTCTTGTGTATTTGTGATTTTCCCTGCCCTAGATTTAACTTTGAAATGTGCATACCCTGCCGGGAGATTTTGAGCAGCCCCATTTTCCTCTGATGGCAGTACTTCTTTTATTTTATTTTTATTTTTAGTGTATTTAGTACAGGGTCTACATGGTCTCACTACCCAGATCAGACTTATAGTGACCCTCCTGTTTTCAGCCTCCCAAACCCTGGGATTACAGGCATGTGCCACCATGCCCAGTCTCATTTCACCATCTCAGCATGCCGGGAATCAAACCCTGGTCCCTGTGTCTGCCTAAGCAGGCACTTTAGTCTGCTGAGCTATCTGGTCAGCGCAGCAGTAGTTCATCTAATGTACCAGTTAGGCCAATGGCTTTGCCTACACTGAGGACATCAGCAGTCTCAATGTGCAGCCCAGGCTGACCTCAAACTCACAGAGATTCTCCTGAGTGCTGAGATTACAGACCTGTGCCACCACACCCAGCTGGAGAATTTTCCTTGGCCCTAATGTCTCCCTAGCCTGGCTAGGACAGGTTGGACAGTTTCTGTCCCTGACTCACATCCTCTGGGGCTTTTGGTGAACTTCTTCAAGAGACATACAAATGTGTCCCTCTGAACTGCAAGGGGGACAACAGACAAAGTATGGTGGGTAGGAGTGCGACATAAGAGCTACTGAGTTGGTCAAGGCTCACTACAGAGCAGTAGACTCTTTCCCTCAGAAGCACCATGTAGGTTGCCAGTGCCCTATGCAGGGCTCTCAGTTTATAAGCCATGGCTTAAAACAGCAGGAGTAGGATCCAAAGCAAGAAGAAGCTGTGGGGAAAGTCATGCCAGTCTGTCCTTGCCAGGAAACATGCTATCCAGCTGCAGTGACAAATATCCTTCTTAAGCTGTGGTCTGGCCGTCTCAGCACCTGGGCAAGGGTGCGGTGGAGGTTGCACGACAGGATGGAGTCCCTATGGCTAGGGCTGGAAGACGGTTCTCACTCTGGGGCCTTAGCTTCCATTCCACTAGGTTTTCTTGCAGACAGGTTACCAGCTTATGAATCTCTCACTTCATACCCTTTGTCCCCACTAGCCATCCACATCCAACAGGAGACAAGAGCCTAGGACCTGTGCTCCTTCCATTTGTCCCTCCTACTTGGACAAACCATCCTACATGAGTCCCTAGAAGATCCTGCTGGGATTAAGGCTCAGTTTCTCTCACTATGGTCATAATCTGCTTTGTTTAGCTTTATTATCCTGTTTATTTATTTAGGTACCAGGACTGAACTCAGGACCTTGCTAAGCAGGCACTTATGCTGCTGAACTATCTCTCCGGCCCAAGAATCTTATTATTTTATTTTATTATCTTCTTTCCATATTCTCTTAAGTTTCCCTCTACTGTACCCTACATATGTTTCCCCAACGACATGTTTGTTTCAGAGTCCTGGGCCCAGGCTCTGCCCCCAAGGACTGTAGGGGACTCTCAAGCTGAGGCCATGAGGTCTCTGGTTGTCCACAGCCCTGTGCTGTCCTCTGTCCTTTACCTGGTCATACCTCCATGCCCACCCATGTGTCCATGCCTGTCCCTCCAGCCCACCAAGATCTCCTTGACATGAGCCTGGTCCTAAGGAAATCACCAGCCCATTCTGGGGACTGAGTGATAGAATGACAGAGAAACTGAATGAGGCTTGGGGATCAGCTTTGTCTTCTCTGCCTTCTCCGTTTTCTGCTCTGTGCTGAGCTTAGCTTGTTCAACTGTTCTGTGGGCTCCCCCACTCTCCCACTGGCTTCCACTCTAAGCTCAGTGCAGACCAGTAACCTTAGCTGGGTCCCCTGCACTTGGCAGAGACGAGTTCAGACTCCAATAGGGAGGCCATTACCCCAGAGTGTCCCAGTCAGAGTACCCAAGCCTTGGAAATCAGGGCTGGGGAGATAGCTTGGCAATCTAAGTGCCTGCCTAGCAAATGCAAGGACCCAGGTTTGGTCCCCAGTACTACATGCCATGCTAGCTCCAGAACAGAGGCACATCATACCAGCCCCGAAACTGGTCATGATGGTACACGCCTGTAATCCTAGGGCTGGGTAGGATGAGACAGGAGGATCACTACAAGTCTGAGCTGCATAGTGATATCCTGGACCAAATTAATAACTTTAAAAAAAGAGAGAGAAATCAGTTTGTATATCAGTTTCTCTGCTTCTGCACTTTCAGCTTCACCAATCCTCTGTGTCTCCTTGGAAAGGGGATACCTAAGGTTGTGTAAGATCTTGCATCTGACACAGGCAGGAGGACCCTGCATTCAGGCACTGTCATCCTTAGTCGCGCTGACCGTGTTGGTCTGACACAGCACCTGGTTCCACTCCCAGGTCACTGACAACACACAACTGCTGTTCTGTCTGGTATTGAGCACCTGATGCGTCCACCTCCCAGGCTCCTGCAGCCCCCGGAGCAGGCACTGTGTGGCTTGGCCAGGGGAGAGTGAGGCAGAAAGCATGGGCGGTGCAGTGTTTGTTTGCCCGCTACCCTTCCCTGGGACCAGTCCTGCCTTTTGCCAGAACCTTCTGGGACCTGGATGGACGCCTGGCCATTGCTGTGGTGGTGTTAGTGGGGAGTCTGGAGGGCGTAATTTGAGGGAGAGCAGGCGCACACGATTCCATACTTTTTTTTTTTTTTTTTTTTTTGAGACAGGGTCTCACTGTGCAGTCTAGATTGGCCTTGAATTCTCTATGTAGCCCAGACTGTTCTAGAACACAGCGATCCTATTGCCTCAGCCTCCCAATTGCTGGGATTACAGGTTTGCGCCACCAGGCTTCCCTACATTTTAAAAAGCTAAAGCCAGGTGTGTTGGTGCAAGCTTGTAATCCTAGCACCCTACAGGCAGACACAGGAAGATCTCATCAGTGTTCAAGTCTAGGCTGATCAGTTTAGGGACTTGGCGAGACCCCATCTCAAAACGGTAAAGTAAAATTTTAAACTTTTAGTAAGGTGAGGTGCGGAGTGCGGGGAAAGACCCTGAATTCCGCAGGATCCCAGAGGCGGGGAGGCGGCAGTGTACCGCGAATTCAGCCCTGCCCCTCCCTCATCCTCCATGCCTTCCCAAGGCCAAGATGGGAAGGGGCGCGCGCTGCAGGTAACATCAGCAGAGCTCCTTAATGCTTAGTGTCAGCACCGACGCATCCCCCTCTGCCTCAGCGCCCGGCCGGCCTCTGGAGCCCACATGGAACCAAAGTGCAGAGGTCGGGAGGAAGCTCCACGAAGCTCCAGGTGCCCGCCACCGCTAGCTCCGCCCGGCCCACCTCCCCGGGAAGGTGAGGCCTGGGGCGGAGCCCGAAGGGGGTGTCAGCCGGGCTCGGGATTATACTGGCTAGGCGGACAGTTCCACACCTGCCACCCAGCGATGAGTCCGCTACGTCCGTGCGCGCCCAGAATGCTGCCGCTCTTTCTGCTGCTGCTGCTGCTGCTGTTGCTGCCGGGTCCTGGACCCGAAGCCAGCGAGGGTGAGTACCGAGCCGGCTCCCTCGGACCTCCGCAGACTCCCCTCAGTTCTGGTGCACAACCACTCATCTTTTCCAGGCACCCAGAAAATCTGTGCCCTAGTCCTCTCCCGACCCTGTCACCCACTCGCCTGGCCCCGGGTCTCAGACCTAGCCTTGTCACACCCTGGGCATACTTGCCATTCCTTGTAGTCCTCACAACCCAGAGCCGCTTGCACTCCTCTGACCACTGGACTTCCTATCTGTAGAGTCCCAGTAGACTCCAGGGGAAGGAGAAGCAGAGACAGAAGCAGCTGAGCAAATAACATATCCTCCTGACCTCTCCCTGGGAGTCACCAGCAGAGAGGTCCCCTGTGACTGTCCATTGCTAGGGAGCACAGATACAGTCAGGAACTATACAGACACCTCAAGCACAGAGACACCCAGGCACAGGAGCAGGCCCAGCCTTCCCTGCCACTCAGGTGGCTATACAAGGATCCATGCTATGGATCAGCAAAGGTACATCCAGGGGAGCACATGTGTATACAACCAGGGGACACTTGGGACCGCCCCAAGGTAAACCAAGACACACACAGGCACAGAAGCACACATGCACACATACAGGCAGCCCAGGAGCCAGTGGATGCTCACCAGTCCCAGCACTCCCAGAGGAGGGTGTCTGTCTGTAAGGCTGTCGGAAGACAGACAGCAAACAGACCCAGCCTGACCCACCCAACCTATGTTGGCACAAAGAGAGTGTTTTCTTTGGTTCCAAACTCAGCATGGGTGTTCACTCTGTGCCCTGGCCACAAAGCCGGGTTGTTCCTAGGCCCTGAGGTAGAGAGTGGTTGGGTCAGGGGTGGGAGTGATGACAGGCAGAGAGTATTAGGGATGGTATTGGGACAGGGGCCTCAAGCAGTGTGCCTAGATGAGTGTGTGCCATGAGGCAGTGGACCCAGAGGTCATAGACCTTAGGAGGTGCACCAGAACTGCCCAAGCCAGAGGGCTCAGTGGTGTAACTGTGAGGATAATGCATGATTCCTGCTGCAGGAACAAGGAGGTTGGAGAGGTAGCAGTGACCCCTCCCTGTGCCTTGGGGTGCAACAGGGCCTCTGAGCTATGTCCGTAGCCACGGGAGCTATGCAAGGTTTGAGGCAGATATGTGGGCTTCTGGGAGAGTGAGGACCTGTCAAGCAGAGAGGAAGATGACATCTGGAACTCCTAACTCCTTCTTTACATTTTCTTTTCAACACATCTCTACCCCACACATGCATATGCTAATTTTTTTCCACTGAGAAAAAACCAATTGGATTTATGTTTAGTCTAGTTTCCTTAAAAATGAATTGTTCATGGGGCCAGGGAGATAGCTCCATGGCACAAGTGCCTGCCTGGCAAGTGCAAGGTCATGAGTCTGAACCCCAGTCCTGCAAAACAATAAAAAATATTTTAAAAAAGAACTGTTCAAACAAGAGATGAAAGAGCGAGTCACAGCGGTGCTCACCTGTAAATCCTAGCATTCTGAAAGGCTGAGGCAGGAGAATCACAGGTTTTCACCCAACCTAGGCAATTTAATGACTTAATAAAGCCATGTCACAAAATTTTAAATAAAAGATTGGTGGTGCAAAGGCCTTGGCTTCAACAACCACCACCACCACCCCCACCTCAAAAATAGGTGGGGGGAGGGTTATGAAAGAGACACTATGGCCAGATGCCAGGCACAAACCTCTACTGTCTTCAGTCCCTGGACAGCCGAAGGCCTACTTCTGGCATGCATCTCTGTCTGCTGCTGTGCTTCTCTGCTCTGGTACCGAGCAGGCTTCCTCCTTCACAGCTGTTATTGAGGAGGGAAGAATGAAGGAGCACTAGTTTATGAGTCAGAACCTGGGTAGATGCCTCAGTGTAGGTACTTCTGGGTTGTGGGACCTTCCTCTTTCTCATCTGTCAGTTGTAAGAGTCCCGGTCCTACCTGTGGGGTACCACTAAGCGTCTGCACTGTGCCAAGAGCCAAAGACATGGTGGGCCTAGGCCGGGGGGCCTCCCTGACTGAAGGGAAGCTATTCTTGGGCAGGGGCCCCGAGGCAGGGAGTGGGATAGGGCCCAGGACTGAGAAGTCCCCAGAGGCACCTACCTTGATGACAGAAACACTATTTAGCTCTGATGCCCAAGTGTCCTGCACAGGCAGCTGGGTAAACACTTGGTGCCTGATTGGCAGTGTGAGTGTGTCTAGACTTGCCAGGGGAAGGGTTGCAAAGCAGAACATTCTACAAAGAGTGGCCTGTGCAAAGGCCCAGTGGTATGACCGCTCATGCTGTGATCTGTGGCTCATTTTCTCTGCCTGGAGGATCAGCAATCATGACAGTTAGGACGTGTTATATGCCAGGAGCTTTGTGTGCACTATCTCCTTTGATCTGTGAGTTAGGTAACTTTATCCTCCATTTCACAGATCAGAAGACCAAGGTACAAAGAAGTTCATAATTTGTCCCATATCACACAGTTAGGAAGTGGGATTTGAACCCAGTCAGGCTGTAATACCTGTCCCATCTCAGGCCTGTACCCTTCCCTAGGACCAAGGGAGTTCTGACCTAACTTTTGTTTACCCTCCAGCATCCAGAAGGTCACATGTGTACCGGCGTGGGATATTGGAACTGGCAAAGACTGTGTCTTGTGTGGGACCCCGAACTCCCATACTCTATTTTAGATATGGCTGCTATTGTGGCCTGGGTGGTTATGGCAAGCCCCGGGATGCCATTGACTGGTGAGTGCATACTTGGTGCATACTTGCATACTTCTAGTGCATACCACACTAGAAGCCCCACTCAACCCCTGGACTAGTTAGAGCCTCTAAGAAAATATACAAAACTGAAGTCAGGCTTTGTTCCAGAAAGATCCCAGCATGCTATGAAATCATCCTGCAGGCAGAGGGCCTCCTGGGTTATGTGACCAGTGAAGCCATGCCCCAATAAGGTCCAGCCTAGAGAGGTTCTTGACACCATAGCAGAAAAGCATCCATGTCAATGAGTGGCATGGGCTGATTTATTCAGCAGGGTTAGAAAGAAGTGAAACAAGGAGAACAGTTTTTCCTTGAGCCCAGTCATATTAGCAAAGCAACACAGCCTATTTTTCAGAGGAGCTGAGGTGGGTAAAGGTCCACTTGATCATTCTCTCAGTTCCAGTTTTGCACAATGGTGCTCAGGAAGTCCTTGTCACTTAAGGGGATCATGAGGTGGCTGTTTCCGGTTGGGAAAGTCACAGTTTTATGGAGGCTCTGCTGAGATTCAAGGTGACATGGGTTTAGGGAAATTAATGAGGCCCTCTAGGGGCCCATCAGTAGCTCACTGTCCCTGTGTAAATCTCTTATCTTGATGTCCTCAGTCTTAAAGAGAGATGACATATGCTATGCAAATTCAGGGATAATCAAACCTGCATTACTAGTTTTTAGACAAACACTCCCTAAATGATTATCATGCCTATAGGCAAGACTAAGGAGGGATCTGAACCAAAATTTAAAGTTAAAAGAGACATGTGAAATCAAATTCTGCTGCATACAGGTACAAATTCTCTATGATGAATATGAGCTTTATGTATATCTAAATTGTAACAATTAACCTAATAAAAAGGATGAGGAGAGATATACAAATAAAGGTCAAACTTTGTTCTGCTTTTAGTTACCACTGGGCACCTGTCGGCCCAACTGAAAGTCACTGCCTTTTAGTTTAATGTTGCATGTGTTTGTTTTGTTTTTAGCAAAAGTAGCTTTCAAGTCCCTGACTGCCTCAGAAGAAAACACAAATCATGTTTCAATAGATTAAGAGCCTAGGAGTTATTGGTCCACTGTCCTATGGTAGTAGTTTCTATCTCAGAAACATCTTTTATTTAAACCCAAGGCCTCCTTACTGAGCTACATCTCCAGCCCATTTTTATTTTTCATTTTGAAGCAGGGTCTCTTCAAGTCCCTTAATTGCCCAGGCTGAGCTTGAACTTGTGATGCTTCTGCCTTAGTCCCCTCAGAGTGCAGTGACTCTGGGAGAGCACTACCACCTGCTCAGACACATCTGGCACCAGCTGCCTCAGGCCTGGCCATAGGCTTTTATGCCACCTGAAAAATATTATAAAGATAACCAGACTGGGACTGATGAGATAGTTCAGTAGAATATAGTGCTTGCCTGGCAAGTGCAAGGGCCTGAGTTCAATCCCTGGTTCCGCAAAAAGAAAGAAAGAAAGAAAGAAAGAAAGAAAGAAAGAAAGAAAGAAAGAAAGAAAGAAAGAAAGAAAGATAGATAACCTTGGAGCTGAGGAGATAGCTTCATGGCACAAGTGTCTGCCCAGCAAGTGCAAGGTCTTGAGTTTGAACTCCAGTCCCAAAAAATTTAAAAAAGATTTTTTTAAAAAGATAACCAGACTTGTGCTAGAAACCACTCTGAGGATCCCTGAACAACAACCCTCTTTCGTAGACAAGGAGACTGAGGCATAGAGATACTAAGTTTCTTGTCTGGGGCTGCCAGAGTACAAGACACAGGAGCTGGGATTTAAGTCTAGGTGATCTGGCTGGATTCACATCTTCAACCTCTGCCTTTAGTAATAGTGCAAATAAAAAATAAAGCACAAATTTGCAGGAAGAGTCTTAACTGAAAGGTAAAAGGGCGAGGAAAGAACTCCAGGCTGGGTCATAGCTGTAGGGGCACGTCACTGTATCCAAGGAGCCAGTTTTATGGAGTGGTTGCCATGGGCTGGTGTCTGGGAAGCTGCAGTCTCAGTCCTGGTGTCATAGCTCAGCTTCAATCCTTGACTTGTGGGGCAGTTCTAGTCTTTGGAAGCTCCAAAGTGACTGTAGGGCAGTAGAGATCTGGATGTCCCTCTCCATCCTTTAGGGGGATGAGATAGCATATGTAAATTTAGAGCTAAGAAACCCAGAGTTTTGCAAAAGGAAGATCAAGTTTTGTTCTACTTTTAGATCCATTTTGGACATCTGTAGGCTCAACTGAAGAGTCAGTTTTTAACAAAAGTCACTTTTAAGTCACTGACTACCTTAGGAGAAAATACAAACCATGCTCTTGATGAATAAAAGGGTAAGGACGCAGGAATTTGTTTATTGTCCCTACAACACTATGTGGCATCCTCATGACTGTCTCAGATGGGATTGTCCCCAGGAGGTCCTGACTCTCTCCCAGCCTTGGGAGGTCTCGCCACCACCTGTGTGCACTTCCACAGTCTTCCCTGAAGCCTCCTTGGGTCTGCCACCTCCTGTGGGCTCCCAGTGTCCCAGCCATGTGTCTGATGGCCTGCCTGCCTCCTTCCCCAGCTGGGGGCTTCCTAAAATCAGGGCAACAGCTAGTCACACTCTGTGCCACACTCTGTTGGGGGCTCAGGAGAGTGGGGCTGATGGCAGGCAGGGAGAATCTCAGGGAATGAACGAGTGAATGAAGACTAACAGGCAGGAGTGCTCCTTAGGGAGCTGTTCAACAGTAAAGGCTTATTGAGGTCCTGTTGTAAGATGCCCTGTGGGGAGAGCCTGTGCTTCAGGAGCCAGCGCAACAATGAGACTGTTGCAGGCTGGGGGGCCTGGATGACATCCCTGTGTGGGGGCTGAGACCGTCCTGAGTTGTCCGAGGCAGACAGTCCCACACAGACAGAATCAGAGGCTCATGACTCATTCCAGGAACAGAAGATGCCTGGTGGCTATAGCTCAGAGCCTCAGAGTGAGGCAGGCAGTGGCAGGACCACCACATGCATGGCCTGAGATGGGGGCTATGCAGAGCACACAGGGGCAAAGCTTGGGATTTCAAGGATAAAACTTCAATCAGAAAGCATAAGCTCCTGAGAGGTCTTTCCTCCCCCATCATTCCAGCAAGGGAGGACAGCCAGGAGAGTGACCAACCTGCCCATGTGACACCCATAGGTGCTGCTACTACCATGACTGCTGCTACGCTCGTGCTGAGGAGGCTGGCTGTAGCCCCAAGTTTGACCGCTACCCCTGGAAGTGTGTTGATAACGAGGTCCAGTGTGGTAAGTCCCCAGTACTGCATGTGTGTCGACTCCAGGGGTCCAGAGGTGTCTTGGGAGCCTGGTGCCACCCTTTGGATTTATGTAAATGATCTTTCACATACTTGAAACACAGAGAGAGAGAGAGAGAGAGAGAGAGAGAGAGAGAGAGAGAGAGAGAGAGAGAGAGAGAGAAAGAGAGAGAAAGAGAGAGAGAGAGAGAGAGATTTCTTTGGGGACTGGATAAAAAGGAAAAGACATTACTCCGTGTATAAACGGGCTAAAAATCCATCACAAGGGGTCTGGGTAAATAAACCCATGATTTACCGACACTATGAAGTATCCTACGGCCCTGGAAAAGGCTAAGGTAGAACTATGTGCTCACGTGGGAAGAAAGCTTTGCATGAAAAAACTGCAGCTGGTGCAGAGACTCACACCATAATCCCAGCTTTTTGGGAGGCTGAGGCAGGAGGATCACAAGTTTGAGGCCAAAGAGCAACTTAATGGGACCTTGTCAAGGTAAATAATTTTAAAACTAAGAGCTGAGAATGTAGGTCTCAAAGGTAGAGCACTTGCTAAAATGCACAAAACCCTGAGTTCAGTCTCCAGCATAGCAAAGCAAACAAACCGCATTACTCTTCCATACAGCATTATTTGTGTTTAACAAATAAAAGAAACATGCAAAATGGTACCAGACTATTTTCTGTAGATAATACTGACATACAGAAAGCTCAGAAACCCTGGTTGTGCAAGCCTGTGATCCCAAAATTCAGAGGCTGAGGCAGGAATTGAGGCATTCCAAGTCTGAGGCCAGCCTGGGATACATACCAAATGCAAAGCCAGCCTCAACTGCATAGCAAGACTGTCTCAATAAATAAAGAAAAGGAAAAAGAAGACAAAGAAAGCCCACAAAGGCTGTGTAAGAATGCACTCCAAACCACGGGTGCCATAAGTGTCACTAGGGACAGAGGCAGCTGAGAGGAGCAGTGGTGGAGGCAGTTTTGTGACCTCTGTGTGGTTTGTTTTACAAAGAAAATATCTTCACGAATTACTTGCAAGTTAAATGTTAGGAAAAGAAAACACAGCATGAAGCATTGAAGGGTGAAGAGCACTGATCCTGTCACTTCACAATGTTTCCAAATAAAATGAAACAAACCATGTTTGGCGGGCACAGACAGACCTTGGCATGGTGTGAGGACCCTCCTGGGCTGTGGCTCCAAGGCGCTAACCCAGATACTCTGCACTGGGAGTGAGGACTGGAGTCCTTGCTGGGTCCCAGCCTGGTGCATTTGCGGTTGGAAAGGAACCTGGATGGAGCCCAAGCCCTGAGTGTTTGTTTCACTGGTGTTCTTCCCTAGACCTGAGCCAGGGGAGACTTACTGGGGCTTCTCCACCACTCACCAGCTTAGACCCTGGGAGATCCCTTTCCCTTCCCTGAACAGTCTGCCCTCATTATTAAAAGTGGGATGGTTGTATTGAAAGTTGAGAGCTTCAGGCTGTGTTTTGTGTTCTTCCTGAGCACTGCCTACCTCGAGGGACTCCTGAGCTGGCAAACCCTGGCCTGCTTCTTGGCGACTCAGGGATTCAGATCCTACCATACCGTAATTCATTTCCAGCTGTGTGGATATGGCCTTTCCCCACCTCCAGAAGCCTCAGGTTGTTTTTCATCAATAAATTGAGCTCAGGGGTTGGGGATATAGCTCAGTAGAATAAGCGCTTGCCTGGCAATCCCTGATTCGAAAGAGAGAGAGAGAGAGAGAGAGAGAGAGAGAGAGAGAGAGAGAGAGAGAAAGAAAAAGAAAAAGAAAGAAGAGAGAAAGAAAGCAAGCAAGCTCAGAAATCAAGTCTTTGTGTTGTGAGGACGACGTGACCATGAGGTGGTGCTTCATGCATGGCACGGCCTGCAGTGGTAGACCCAGCACAGACCTCCAGTGGATGTGCCACAGGGATGCTCTGCCATGCTCAGGATTCAGGCGAGCGTGTGAGGGTAGCTGTAACTGACCCAGATTCTCAAGCAGAAGTGGTTATTCCTCTTTCAATCCTTTTAACTGTGTGGAGAAAAAAAGTGTCCATTCTGTGCTGCTTTAGTTTTCACATCTTTCTATTACTGGCTGACTTCTGTTTATTTTAATTAATGATTTGTTTGTGGCTCTGAGGATGGAACCCAGGACCTAACCCATACTAGGAACGAGCTCTACCACTGAGTGACAGCCCCAGCTTTGATTCCTTTTAAAACAGAGACGCTCTAGTTTATGGTCTTATTCAAGAAGGGCTCTACATTTAATTCTGATCTAAAAAAAAGTACTAATAAAAATTAATTTAGAGAAAACAAATTAGGTAGGTAACAAATTAAAGCCTCTTTGGAGTCTTTGGAAGAGCAGAAATAAAGATGAGATTCCATTTGAAAAGAAAAAGAAAAGAAATTGTTCACCTGTCTAGTTACTATTTATCTTAAACTGCAAGCAATATGTATTTACTAAGAACAACTGCCCTATAATACATCTAACATTACAGTGTACATTGTACATAATCAACTACTTCTAAAGTTAAAATGAAATGGACTACAGTTAAAAAAAATGTTAAGTGTCTCCCAGAGCACCTTTACTGGTTTTTATATAAAGCAATGAGAACAGGAGTTTGTTTGTTTTGAGATAAGGTCTTGCTATGTAGTTTAGTCTGTCCTTGAACTCACTATGTAACTCAGTCTGGTCTCAAACTTGTGAGGATCCTCCAGCCTCAGCCTCCTGAATTCTGGTATTGTAGTATGACTGAAACTGAAAACTATATTGCAGTGCTTTTTGGGGAAATTATATCCCTGCTTGTAAATTCACCTGAGGCAGGTAAATTTACTATATCACCAGGTGCTTTCAGTGTGCAGCTTCTCCTGCCCCCACTCCCCTATTCCTTCCTCCCATTAGCAGCCAGCAACCTTACACACTCAATTTTTTCGCTCTGGATTTACTAAGTCTAGAAATTTCATGGAAGTAGAATCACACACTATGTGGTCTTCTGCGTCTGCTTCCTTCTGCTTACCTTTGTGTTTCTTAATGTCATCTGCCCTGTACCACATATTGGTGCTTCATTAGGCCAGCACTCTACCTCAGAGCTACACACTCAGCTTTTGTTTATTTTTGAAACAAGGTGTTTCCAAATTGCACAGACCAGCCCCAAACTTGAGATGCTCCTGCCTCAGTCCTCCCTCCCCGCCAAGGGGCTGGAACTATAGGCTTGTACCAGCATGTTCCACTTCAATACTTTATGAGCAATTTTCATTCCATTGTATAGATTTGGCACATTTTTGTTGATTCATTCATGTGCTGATGGATAGTTGAATTGCTTCCATCTTTTGGGGATTGTGCCTATTGGTGCTGGGAGCATTGATGAAAACTTTGGAGTACCTATTTTCAGTTAGTTGGTGTCTACAACTACCAATGGGCTTGCTTGGTCACAGGCTCATGTTTGAGGAAGCACCAAACTGTTTTTCACAGTAACAGGCCATTTCACATTCCTTTCTGTCCTTCCTTCCGTCCTCCCTTCCTTTTTTCCTTTTCTTTTTGCACTGCTAGGGATTAAAACCAGGACATTGCACATGCTGAAGAAGGGCTCTATCACTGAGCTCCACTCCCAGCCCTTTTAGTTTTATTTTGAGACAAGTTTTCACATGTAGGCCAGGGTGGCCTGGAAGTAGTTATCCCACCTGACTCAGCCACCAGAGTGGCTGCTTTTCTCTGATGACTGGGATGTCAAGTGTTTTTGCATGCTTCTTCACCATTTTTATGTCTTCTTTGAAGAAACATCTGTTCAGGTGATTTGCCCATCTTTATTGTGTTGTTTTGTGGTTGAATTGTAACATTTTTCGTATCCTGAATTCTGTATTTGTATCAGATCTGTGGTTTGCAAATGTTTTCTCCCACTCCATAGATTGTTTTCATAAACAATCTTTTTTTTTTTTCTTTTGTCTTTTTGAGACAGGGTGTCACTATGAAGTTCAGGCTGGCCTTGAGCTCACTTTTGTGGTCAGACTGATCCAACTCGCACCGATCCTCCTGCCTCGGCTTCAGTCCTTTATGAGCAATTTTCATTCCATTGTAAAGACTGAGCACATTTCATTGGTTCACACTCGATTTTTTCTCTCTGGATTTACTAAGTCTAGAAATTTCATGGAAGCAGCCTCCCAAGTGCTGAGATTGCAGGCATGCACCATCACACCTGGAATTTCATAAACAATCTTTTTTTTTTTTTTGCAGGATTAGGGTTCGAACTCATGACCTTGCACTTGCCAGGCAGGCACTTGTGCCACGGAGCTATCTCCCCTGCCCCTTCGTAAATAATCTTGATGTACTTAAGTTTTTAAAAATTTTTAAAACTAATTTATCTATGTTACCTATCATTTCTTATTTGTGATTTCCCATGTAAGAATCCATAGCCAAATCCAAGATTTACTTCTATGATTTATCCTAATAGTTTTAACTCTTAGATTTAGACAGGGTCATATTAAATTGTTAAATTGCCTAGGCTGGGCTTGAACCTGTGATTCTCTTACCTCAGCTTCTCAAGGTGCTGAGATTACAAATATGTGTTACAATAAGCATCTGCTAGCCCCCTTAAAATTGTTTATTTTGAGATAAAGTTTCACAAAATTGCACAGGCTGGACTTGAACTTGTAATCCTCCTGCCTTAGCCTCCCACACTGCTGGCATTATAGGTGTGCAGCACAATACCCCAATTAGCCATTTTGATTACATTTTTATAATTATAATTTAATGTTTTATAAAATAATTTTTATACATTTTTAAAACTTCTAAATTTTGTAAGTGAAATGAAAGTCTAATTTCATTCTTTGACCTGTGACTGTCTAGTGGTCCCAGCGCCATTTGCTGAAGAGTCTCTTCTCTCTCCCTTGGGTAGTCTCGGCACCTTATTAAGCATCATTTGGTCTAGATAGATGAGGTTCCATCAGTTTGAGCTAATGCCAGTCTGAGCTTCAGTTTAGCTGCAAGTTGAGTGTTACAAAGGGCAGAGGGATTGTAATGCAATAAATAAGCAGCCTGGAGGGGGATGTTCCCTTCCTTTCCTACTCCTGTCTACTTGCTGTGCAAGTGTCCACTAAACTGCACCTTCTGGAGAATGGGCCTGCCCTGGAGTAAGGCAGACGAGGGTGATTTTTCCGAGGGGCTGGCATAAGAGCAATGCTGAACTAATGCAGAGATATTACGATGGATTTTAGGACCACGCATTTCCTAGGCATCATTTTACCCAACTACCTCATTTATAACCAGGGAAACTGAGGCCCAGGGAAGAGGGAGTGACTGTCCCCAGACTGCCCATTTCTGGCATGGCAAAGAGGAGGTGGGATGAGCGTTGGTGGAGAGGGCTGCTGGAGATCTTTCCTTTCCCCATCGGTTGGCATGTTCCATTGCTCCTGCCCTTGGGAAAGTGATATTTATGAAGTGTTCGTGGTACATTTGCTGGCTGAGTCTGCGCCTATTTATAGAACTGTCCTCCCTGAAGCAAATGCAATGAACCTAAGTATCTATTAGACATTTTGGGGCTAAGAATATGTTCTTATGCTGTTTGGAGATATTCTAAACTTGGTTGTTCATTTAATTACAGGTTTGTCCCATTTTCTATTTATGGACCTGACAAACATATTAAAAAAAATTACGCCCATAATCATATTTACTAGCTGTCTTTAATTTTAAGCTTAACCCACTGGAGCTATTTTTCCTTCCACATTTTTATTTTTCTTCAATGAAGGAACGTGGTTCCTTCGAATTTCCAAAAATGGGGATCTGAGAGGCCAAGTCATGCTTTTGAAAGACTCTTTCTTGCTCAGGAAGAATACGGTCAGGGTGATACAGCGGTGATACTGGACCTCCAGATAATCCAAACAATACAAGGGAAATATTGTAACTCCTCAGCTGTAGTTGCTTAGGTAACATTGATTCAGTGGAGGATCAAAAGGTGGGTGTGAGGTGGGACAAAAGTAAGGTCAACAAATAAGAGTAAGGGTGCTAGGGAGATAGCTCAGGGGCACAAATGCCTGCCTGGCAAGTGCAAGGTCCTGAGTTCTATCCCTGGTTCCAAAAAAAATAAAAGAGTATGAGTATAGTTGCTTAGGTGATATTGATCACATAAGCCTGCTTCTCAGGAGCATGTTGTGGAGTAAAACTAACTAATGTAAGATGGGATAAAGTTATAGTTAACTAATAAGATTACAAATATAGCCACTTAGGTAATATTGAGCCAATGAGAAATCACAAAGTGGGTATGAGGTAGGACAAGGCTATGGTCAACCACTGAGATTATACGTATAGTTGCCTAAAAATATTATTTAAGTGAGGATCACTTAGGGAAGCAAGTCACATAGCCATAGCACGTGGGAAGGAGGAGGATTTTGCTGGAAGGGATGAGCTATAGGTGTTCCAGTGCTCCACGCAGATGATTGATACCTATCAATTACTGCATTCATCCCTAGGGGAAGAACGTGGGTGTAGTCATTGCTGTATCCTGAGGCCTGACCTTCAGGGAATGCACCTCCAGCCACGTTTGTCTTTTGCTCTGATCTCTGAGGGCCTATATTTATAGGTCCAGCCTATAATACTTCTAAATAGCTTGAAGGAGATCCTGGGCTAAGATTTTGGTCCAACCCTTTCCAACTCAAAGAATTTGGCCAAGTAGCTGGAGAACTCTGAACCTCGCTTTTTTTTTTTTTTTTTTTTGCGGGACCGGGGTTCAAACTCATGACCTTGCACTTGCCAGGCAGGCACTTGTGCCCCTGAACTATCTCCCCAGCCCCTGAACCTCGCTTTTTTATCTGTAAAATGGGAATAATAAAACAGTTGTTGGGTTTGAGTGAATATTGGAAATAAAGCATACATTTGTAAATTCTCTTAGCAAGTGTTACTGAGAATTTACCCAGTACTAGGGTCCCATGTTAGATTTTGAATAAAACACAGTGGCAGGGCCCTGGGCTGTGGTCTTGCTCAGTGGGTACAGCATTCACCTAATTTGTATGAGGCCCTGGGATCCAGACAGAGAGGGAAAGAGAGAGGGATAAGCAGGAGAGGGGAAGGGAAGGGAAGGTGGGAGGGAAGGGGAGGGGAGGATAGCACATGTGCATCTGGACTCTCACATGGATGAACCTTAAGAATGTGACACCAAGTGTGAAAATGTTAGGGCCAAAAGGTCTTATGAGGGCTGGGGAGATAGCTCAGTGGCATATCACCTGGCTGCCAGAAGGTCTTAGGAATCCATTGTGAGATGGAGTCTATAATCCACTTGCCTGTGGATGGCAGGCAAACTGACGGTGGCCAGGGACTCTGGCTCAAGCAAGAGCAGTGAGGAGTAACTGTTTCCTGTTTCTTTTGAATTGATAGAAATGTCTTGAACGTAGATAAATACATAGCACTGTAAATGTACTAAACAGCACTGGCAAAGTGGTAAATTTTATATTACAGGAATTTTGAATTAATTTTCTTAAAAACAGGAATAGGAATTATTTTCACTGTTGCTCTTATTTTTGAGACAGCCTTACTATGTAATTCAGACTAACCTCAAACTCATGATCTTGGGGCTGGGGTGATAGCTTGGTGGGTCTAAGTACCGGCCTGGCAAGTGCAAGGACCAGAGTTCAATCTCCGATATTGCATGCCATGCTGGCCCTGAAATGGGGCATGGTGGCACACAACTGTATGCCCAGCACTGGGGAGGCTGAGACAGGAGGATCACTATGAATCTGAACTGCAGAGCAAGACCCTGTGTCAAACAAACAAAAAAACTCATGGTCCTCTTCCTTCAGCCTCCCAAGTGCTGGGATTACAGGGTACACCATCATACTCAGCTCCTTTTTAAAATTTTCATGTTTTTGCATTACAAAAGATTGAACTCAGGCTCCTTACACCAAGCTATATTCCCAGCCTCACTTATGTAGGACTCAAACTTAAGATCCTCCTGCCTCAGCTTCCCCAGAGTGCCGAGATTATAGATGTGAGCCATCATACCCAGCTGCTTGGGCTGGTGAGATGGCTCAGCGTTCTAAAGTGTGTGTGTTGGGAAGTTTAGGTCACCACGGGGACTGCGGCTCGATCCCAGGCACCACATGCTGTGCTGCCCTCCACTCCCCAGGGAAGGCTGAGCTGGTCATAACACAAATAAATGAGGTTTAAGAACATAAAATAAACTTTTAAAAAAATACCCAGCTGCTTAGTACATTTTTTATTGGTTTCTTATATAAGATTTTGGTTTTCCACTTGTGACAGGGATAGACTTTATTTAGTGTAATTTATTTCTTTAATAATACCTATTACTAAAAGTGAGAGGAACTAGTAAGGTAGTGATAGAACACAGACCATTAGGTGTGAGACTCTGGGTTCAAGCTGAAGCACTGCAGATAAGTGAATCAGTGAATGAACGAACGAATAAAGAGGAGGGCGATTTTAGGAATCTTGAAGCTGCCTTTGCCCTGACCAAGTTTGGGAAGCCCTAGTATAGCCATGCAGATTAGCTCCTTTAACCAGCCAGCTCATGACAGGGCTGGGAGGGATGATACTCAAGAGTGGCCTGAGTCCCTTACCTACCACTCTGTCCCCTTCTAGTGCTGCTGAGCCCATTGACTGATAAATACATGACCTGGAGACTATAGAATCTAAGCCGCACAAACGAGGTTTATAGAGTAGTGGAATTTCCAAGCCAAAGGAGACTTATCTGTAGGTGGCAGCCTTTCATCTGTGACACACATGTAGGAGAACCCAGTTGTTACTACACAGTTGTTACCAAGATGAGCTGCAGTTTTTTGCTTGCAGTGCTGGGGCTGCACCCCAGGGCCTTGTATGAGCTAGTATGAGCTAGTATGCTTACCACTGAGCTACCCCCAGCCCTACTCTGGTTTTCTCAAAGGAGCACCTGGAGGAGATCCAGGGAAGCGGGCTGAGAAACATGAGTGGGGGTCAGTGCAGACCAAGGCCACGTCCTGTGTTAAGCCTGTGGGGCACTTCCATGATCTTTTCACCTTGGCTGCCCCGTAACCCTGCAAAGTAAAGAATGCTTCCTTTTTGTTTATTAACTTTTGTTTCTCAGAGCTGGACAGTGAAACCACAGCCTGGAGAATGGTCGGTAAAGTCTACTCATCCCCAGCAGTGTTGCCATTTTATGGGAGGACTCAGCCTCACAAAGGATAGGTGAACTGGGCATGGCAGTGAGTGCTTGTAAGCCCAGCACTTGGAGGGCAGAGACAGGAGGACTGCCACAAGATTGAGGGCAGCCTAGGCTGCATAGCAAGTCCATGGCCAGCATGAACTATGTGGCACCTGAAGAAAGAAAGAGGATGGAAAGATATAGATAGATGGATGGATGGATGGATGGATGGATGGATGGATGGATGGATGGATAGATAGATAGATAGATAGATAGATAGATAGATAGATAGATAGATAGATAGATAGAGGCAAGAAAAAGCTCAAGAGTCACAGAGCAGGCATTAAAAATCCAGATGGCTGCCTAAATCCTATTGTCTTTTTATCTAAATGGAACCCCTAAATGAAACCATAACCTTGACACAAAAATCCAAAGGCTGTGTGCTTCAGACCCTGGGTTCCTTTTCCCTAAAAGCTGACTGCTCCTGTGGTCATGTCAATGGAGAGCACGTGGTGATCTCAAGTGTAACACACACAATTTGTGACTAGTCCAGCCTCTAGCTTTGGACTGGCTTCTCTGACATTTACCCTGGAGTTTCTAAAGGTCCCTGCTCTAACCTGTTTCCCCACTTCTTCCAGGACCTGCAGAGAACAAATGCCAAGAACTCATGTGTGAGTGTGACAAAAACATTGCTAACTGCTTCTCCAAAGCTGAATACAACCGCGAGTATCTTTTCTACTCTCGTTCTCAATGTAAGGAGGAGTCTCCTTCTTGTAACTGACTGGCCTGATGTGAAATGTTCATTTGCACAGAGAAATAAAGGTCCTTTTCACTGGCAAACAACAGCATTCAGTTTTCTGCAGGAGGCAACTGAGGCCAGTGGTCAAGCTGCAAGACTAGTTTGCTTTTTCTCTCCATCCTAGAACCCGGGACCCATCATCTCTGACTTCCAGTTCGATGAAGATCACAGTGCTATGGATGGTTGGTGTGTCTCACCTGACAGTCAGGTTCTGTGTATCTTGAACAAAGAATTGAGCAGGGTGCATAGAAATAGTAAGAGAGACAGAGATTTATTAAAGCAAAGTACATTCCACAGAACACAAAGGGGTCGGTGAGAAAGCTCAAGTGAGTTTGCCTCAGAGTGGTCTCATTGATTTTAGGTTTGAGGTTAAAGTACAGATGGGGGGCAGGGAAAAAATAAAAAATAAATATAATACACTTGGGAGTCTAAGCCAGCAGCACCCAGAAGTCGCATTGTCAGGTAGGAAAGTCTGCCCTCAACAACGGAGGGTAGGCAGAGCCAGAGATGACAACCTGAGTTCCAGGGCTGGCTTCTTATCTCACAGAATTTGGGGTGTGGTCAAGGGTGGCAAAACTGACTGGACTTCTTTCCAATCAACTGTGGATCTCCACTCTCCTATCAGGTGAGTGGTGTTGCATGGGCTGGGAGAGACCCAGCATGGCTGTCATGGCCCATTGGGGTGTCAATGCTGCAGGGCTAATGATGCTATAATGACTGTGGGATTCCTCTCTTGTACTATGAAGCTATTGCTGTGCATGCTCCTCAGACTCAGAACAGAGCCCAGGGAGTGAGGACAAGAGCATACATTTTAGGCTCATGTCAGGATATTGAGGTTAGGGTGGGATTGTACTTCTGAGGATCACGTCAAAATGTCAAAGAAGTAAGTGAGAGGAAGATGCTCTTGTGGTTTCCAAGAGTCAGAAAGTATGCTGTTGCTTATCCAAGACCAGAATGTCTCTCACACTATCTCTGGTTTTATAAGCTCCCAAGACTATTTCATTTTAGTATTTTCATTTATTTGTGGTATTGACAATCAAACCCAGGGCCTTAATACTAAATAATTCTATTTGACATAGTATCTTGTTAAGTCACTAAGGGTGAGCTGGATATTGTGATCCTCCTGCCTCAGCTTCCCAGAATGCTGGGATTATTGCATTCCAGCAAACCCCGATCAATTTTACTTTTTGAGACAGGATTTTATTCAATCATCCAGGCTGACCTTAAACTCTCTTTGTAGCCTGAGCTGGTTTTAAACCCATGATCCTCCTGCCTCAGTCTCTCCAGTACTGGGATTATAGGCACACACAACCACACAGGCTCTCATACCTGTGCACGTACCTGGGCTTGGTATCATATTTGAGGTTCACCCTTTATTAAAAGGTAGGCTTTAAGCTGGGCATGGTGGCGCATGCCTGTAATCCCAGCACTTGGGAGGCTGAGGCAGGAGGATCGGTGTAAGTTTGAGACCAGCATGGGCTACAAAAATGACCGTCTCAAAAAAACAGAAACAAAAACAAACAAACAAAAAGGTG
This sequence comes from Capromys pilorides, assembly GCA_004027915.1. Lineage (NCBI taxonomy): Eukaryota > Metazoa > Chordata > Mammalia > Rodentia > Capromyidae > Capromys > Capromys pilorides. The sequence goes on from PVKN010008240.1 coordinate 22,882, forward strand.
GGCTTTGTTTTCTAACCTGCTCCTAATGGCTACTGGTCAAATGTGAACAAATTCCATGTTGCAGATTCTAGGTTGTGGCAATAAACAAGACAGTCACACAATATCCACGCTTGTAAAGGTTGAGTCTAATGTATTAGTTCACTGCAGAACTAATACATTAGCTGGGTATAGACTTGTAATCACTGTACTTCAGGTGAGGCGGGAGAATCAGGTGTTTGAGGCCAGCCAGGGCTGCATAGTGAGTTCAAGGTCAGCCTGAATTACATAATAGGACCCTGTCTCAAACAAAAAAATCTGGTTGGGAAGGCACATATCTATAGTCCTAGCTACTAGGGACCCTTGGAGGCCAGCCTGGGCAATATAGCAGGTTCCTTCTTGAAAAGAAAAAAAACACCTGTGCTTTTTGGGCTTGAGAGACAAAGACAGACAGACAAGACAAGACAGACAGAGTAAAATACACAACATAAAGCAAGGGGGAAAAAACTCCCACTATCAGGGCTGGGTAATAGCTCCATGGCACAAGTGCCTGCCTGGCAAGTGCAAGGTCATGAGTTCAAACCCTGGTCCCACCAAAATAAATAAATAAAAATGCAATGGGGTAGTTTCTGAGGTGATGCCATGAAATTTTTTTTTTTTTTTTTGGCTGGACAGGGGTTCAAACTCACGACCTTGTACTTGTCAGGCAGGCACTTGTGTCATGAAGCCATCTCCTCAACCCCGTTCTGCTTTTCTAAGACAGGGTCTCATTATGTAGTGTCACAAGCTGGCCTTGAATTTGATCTACCAGCTTAGCTTTCACATCAACTTTTCTTTACTGGAGACACTTCTGTTTTTATCAATTGTTATGATGAGGATGCTTATAAATACCCCCCCACACCCACACCCACACCCACACACGTTTGTTTCCTGGCCTGAATTTAGAGAAATGGTGTTGTCTGTCATGGTGTGTTCATGGACACTACTTTGGACACCTCAAGTTCATCTTTGTCAGTATGAGCATCAGGGAGGTAAGGCACCTTGGCACCCTGTCTGAATGCCAGGCCCTCCTGGCAGTAAGGAATGAGCACCCACCCACCTGTGTGCTCTAGCTGCAGCCAAGTCTCCTTCACGGTCTTTTCTTAAGCATCTAGCTATCACTCATCTTTCAAGCTGGGTATGGGAGTAGGAGGGGAAGATGAGAGGCCATGGGGCTGGGCAAGGAGTCTAGAGTCTGATGTCTCTAATCTGTGGGCCCCAGGCCCAGGTGCATGCTTGTAGTCAGTGCCAGCTCTGAGACCTATGACAGCCAGGAACAACTACCAATAATAGCATAGGGTCTGAGACAAGCATGCACCAGCACCAGTGTCTGTCCCCAGAGCATCTTCTCTGGTAGGGCACCAGTCTTAACACTGGTAAAGTGAGGCATCCCTAGGGCCTGATATGCAGAAAATGAAGAATTCTCTTCACTGAAGAGACTTCAAGGTTGCCCACTGGCCTAACACCCAATTGAAGCTAGACCCTTAAATCTGACTAGTGGATTAAAACTGGAAGCTCTAGCCAGGCGTGGTGGTGCACGCCTGTAATCCCAGCACTTGGGAGGCTGAGGCAGGAGGATCAGTGGGAGTTCAAGACCAGCTTTGGCTACAAAAGTGAGCTTAAGGTCAACCTGAACTGCATAGCGAGACCCTGTCTCAAAAAAGACAAAAAAAAAAGGAACTCTTGTATTTTGTGAAGTTTTTCCCTCTACAGTTTTGTTTGTATAAAAATTTTTATTTCAAGTAATTTCTTCAAACTTCCAGATGTAAAGTCTGAGTGAGATCTGCATACAGAGATACAAAGGGTTAATGAATGGTTCATGGAGTCACAAACACACTTTGGAGACAGATTTACCTTAGCAGGCCAATCCTGACAAGATCACACTGCATACTGTTGTTTTCACACTGGGTAGAAATGAAAAGCCGTCCTTTATCCTGCTGCTATATATAATTACAGCATTGGGTGGGTGTAATTATACCTGTGTTTATATAGCAGGACAGAGCAACAGATTACAGTGTGCGGTCAACTTATAAAATGCTTCCTTGAACAAAAACTTTCAGATTTATTTTACATATTAAATTCTTGAAAACAAAACAGCAGCACTCCAAAATGCTATTAAGTAGCCTGATGCAGCTTAGTCTGACAGGAATTACATCCCATGAACTGCCTGGCATCCCACTCAGTCCCTCTAAACTTGCAGTGATTGCACAACAGCAGTGAGGATGAGTTCACCCTCATTCTCATCTCAAGCTGAATCCTTTGTGAGCTTCACTTTTCACAAAGCCTAACAACTATGCAACAGAAGAGAACTGATGATTGAATTCTGGGTTTTCCTCTGTGCTTTTGTGTGTATAACAATCTAGGCCTATGACAAAATTTCAAT
>PVKN010008241.1:0-25418 GCA_004027915.1 Capromys pilorides
AGATCTTGAAGACACACTCGCAGCTAGTGAAAAGGCAAGAAAGGATCTCTTAAAAACAACCAGGATGCAGGAAAAAAATAATTCAACACCTGTAAGATGATGCGAGAATGTGTATTCATCCGTTCATGTCTAGTCTAGTTGCAGCTCTGATCCCCCTACATCCATTTCCTCTCCTCTGGATTATTTAGAAGAAAATCTCCTGCTGCTTACATATCACGAAGCATCAAGGCTCTTTAAAAATCAAAAGTTCACATCCAAAACTGTTCATCCCTTAAGGTCATCAGATATTTTTTTCAGATTCCCTCATTGTCTCATAGATCCACTTAAACAGTTTGTTGAGTCAATGTCCAAATCAAGTCTCTGTGTGACTCAGCACTATGCCTTTAAAGTTTTCTTTTTATTGGAAGCTTCCCCTCCCATCTTTCTCTGGCCTGGACACCTGCAGTCTGTACGTAGATGTGTAAAACTCATTCCTACCTCCAGCGAATAATTTATGCAAGTACATGAAGGATAATTTGGTTTATATGTTATAACCTGTTCACAGACAAGGTAGAAGGGTAGGTAAAAATTTTATGGGTTAGGTAACTGCTTATATGTACACAAACTAGTGCACATATTTTATAGTATATATTTTAATAATAAGTCCAGGTCGAATTCCTTTGAAAACAAAAAGTGCGTCATTACTGGCAGCACATTGATGACTGTTTCTCCCTGGATTCTGTGTAGTCGAGATTAATTAAAAATCTTAATGAAAATATTGTTTGTGACTTGAGACAGGATCTGACAGAATCTGGACCAACAATAACAACAAAAGTGTACACCCAGTTGAGGTTGGCCTCTGGGGCTTTTTGAGGTTGGTGCCTCAGACCTGCCTGAGGCTCCCTGGATTTTCTTGGTGGTCACCCTGTCTTAGGTTGAAGCCCTTGGTATCTGTGTGAATGCTTTATGGCAGGCAGCTGTGTGGGGAGTGGGCAGCCAGGGCATGCCCTTTTGGGCTGGCAACCAAAGCAGTCAGCTCAGAACTTGCCCCACTAGGCAAAATGTGGTGGTAAGGTTGGCACATTCAAGATGCCGGCGCCTCTTTACCTACCAGTAACCAGAACTTCAGTACAATGAAAACTCTTGGTTGGTCCCTCAAAAGCAGTGAGTTTGTTTTGTACAGAGATCTGACCATACTAAAATTGTACCATGGCCGAGCATAGTGGTATACACCTGTCAGCCCAGTGCTTGGGAGGCTGAGGCAGGAGGATCATTGTGAGTTTGGGGCCAGCCAGGGCTACCAAGTAAGCGACAGCCAGCCTGAACTGCATAGCGAGAACCTGTATCAAAAAAATAAAAAATAATAAAACAAAATTGTATTTTGTCCCAGCAGATATGTGAGTATTTATACCCACAAAATGACCCAAGATTGGGTACCAACTTTGAATGCACAGCTCATAAAATCAATTATATTTGCAATAACAACTGAGCCTTCACATGTTGAATGATAGAGAACAATCTCTATAAGTATTCTTTGGAATGCTATTTAATTTTGAAGATCATTAATTTCTTTAACAAATGTGCATAGCATCTGTCAGGTACCTGGTGCCATGGTGAATAATATAGTGGAGCACGAAAGTGCCCTACCTTCTTATTGTTGCTTTTTTCTTTTTCTTTTTTTGGTGCCAAGGCTCCAGCTCGGGACCTCCTACTTGCCAGGCAGGCACTTATACCACTCGGGTATCTCCCCAGCGCTAGTGTCTTTCTTTTAGGTTGCTTCTATCACAGGAAAGAGACTGATAATTACAAATGAGTCAAAAAGTAAACCAATACACAAATAAATAAGGGCAGTCTCCAAAGACTGAAAAAAAACAGAGAGACGGCTCTGACGTGAGTGGTGAGGGCGGGTTTCCTGGAGGAGGCCCTGTCAAAATTGAGACTTAAAGGATGAGACAAAGCAAGGACACACAAAGCCTGAAGGATTCCTTTCCTACTGCTTTGTGCTGCCTGGCTTCCTCCCCAGGAGGTACCCAGATGGCAAGGAGGCCCTGGCAGTGGAGGTTAATAATTGATGGGAGAGGGCTTCAGGTCATATTATTTACAAACAGAGGTCAAGGTATCACAATGGCATCAGAGCCTTCCTTCTGTTAATACTACAAGTGAACCAGGCCTGGGCCCTGCAAGAAGCCAGGGCATAAGGGTTAGGGTTACTCATTACTTGGAAAGCTTGAACCTCGACCTCCTCTTCTTCCTTGCATTTTACATTATAGGTCAATTACAGTGGATGACTTTTCTAAAGATCCTTTATATCAAGATATTCTCATCAGGCATGGTGACTCACACCTGTAATCCCAGCACTGGAAAGTTTGAAGCAGGAGGACTGCTACATGATCAAGGCCAGCCTGGGCTACATAGGAAGTGCAGGGACAGCCTGAACCATAGTTTGGTGATTCCTCCAAAAGTTAAACATAAAAAGTAGCATGGGAGGGCCAGCGAGATAGCTCAGCGGACTAAGCGCCTGCTTAGGCAAGCACAGTGGGCCAGGGTTCAATCCCTGGTACCTCATGCCACACTGGCCCTGCCCCGGGCATGCTGAGTCAGTGACCGAGTTCAGGCATGGTGGCGCATGCCTATAATCAATCCCAGCACTGGGGAGGCTGAAAACAGGAGGATTACTATGAGTCTGAGCTGCACAGTGAGACCCTGCACAAAAAAAAACAACAACAACAACCAAAAAACCGTGTGACCCCATAGGTCTATCCCTACATGTATAACTAAAAGAATGAAAAGCAGGGACTCAGTATTTTATATGCTAATGTTCCTAAAAGCTTTATTCATATTAACCAGAAGGTGGAAATAACTCCTGTTCACTAACGGATGAACAGATAAGCAAAATTAGGAGTCAGTAACGGACAATGCAGATATAAAAAAGGGATTTAAAAGAAATATACAACTTTCCTAAGCATCGGACCCACTGTGTTGCAGGAGAGCCAGTTTAGGTCTCTAGATTTTTTGCAAAAACCAAACATACAGCAAATAATGGGTGAACAGGAAGAGGCTGAGGAAAGCACCCCACCTGCGCAGGACCAGAACATCGGTTGCCAGCCTATATGTGTATCAGAATCTTCTAGGCATCGGAGTCTTGACGGCTGGGCTCTACTCTCAGACTTTGTGACTGAGTCCTTTGAGAAGTCTGTAAAACTGCCAATTTGGACCTGGACTCCGCAGTCGAGACCACCAGGCCAGAGCAGTACGTCTCCACCAAGGCTGCCCATCGTATTCTCTGGAGACTCTAGCCTCAGCCTGGCCCCGGCCCTGAGCTAGGGCTTTACTGGCCTTGAGAGGGAGGCTGTAAAAAGCTTCCCAGGAGATCCTAAGGTGTAACTGAAGTTGAGAAAAGACGGGAAGCCCTCATCTGACTGGCAATCTGTGGTTGGAGCCACGGCCAAGGAGCTACTTCACATGTAGCTAAAGTGTAGAATACATCATTAGTGTAGTCACAATGGTGTGCAGCCGCCTCCACGCTCTGGTTCCAGAACATTCTACCACTTCCCAAGGAACTTCACAACCCAGGAAGTAGTCACTGTTCACTCTCTCTGTAGCCGCTGGAAACCCCAGTCTTTCTGTCTCTACAGGAGTTGCCTATTCTGAATACTTCACGTGAATAGAGTTACAATGTGTGGTCTTGTGTTGGCTTCTTTCACCCGCACCGTGTTTTCAAGGTTCAGTCATGTTAAAGGATGGGTCCATGCACAATCCCTCTTTATGGCTGAATACTACGCCATTCTGCAGATGTACAATCTGTCTGTCTATTCGTAGACTTGCATTTGGCTTAAGCATCGGACTCTAGTTAAGTTGCTCTCTGGTTAATTGCTCTTGTATAAAATAATTGTCGGGTGGAACAACACACTGGTGTTTCTCCAAATTGGGTTTTAGAAAATAACCTGTGGAAGGAGCCGGGAAACAGCTGGCTGGAAAGGAAGATGAGTCTATAGCCTGGCTTCACAGGAGACGAGGGCTTGGGACCGCCCCAGGTATTCCTTTGCAATAGGTTTCTCAGTAGAAGATGGAAACTTCGAGTAATCCCGATAGTGAAGGCATATTCCATGCAAGATGACACACTGATGCCTCTAACACGGAAAGAGGTGGGTGGGAAGAGTAAGAGCCGTGGGAAGAGGCCCCCATGACAGGTTGCCTCCCTGCTGGGAGACTGCAAAATGTCACAGGTGCTTCTCATCTTAGGTGCAGCTGTGCATGCACCCCTCCCCCAACACTCATCTTGGTTAAATGGGGAAGCTGGCGGGAGATGCCATGGCTGTCCTGGGGTGCAGCCCACAGGTCACAGGACACCTGGGTTTCTCCAGTGAATGTGGATTCAGGTGTCTGTCCTGCTGTCATTGCTGGTCTGGTTTCTCCCCTCTTTGTGTTCACATCTTACGAGAATCATCTACGCTTAACCTCTGCACTTCACTCCTGTCCACCTGGGCTTCGGCGCTCTGTGGTGCTGACCCATGTCCCCTGAATGCAGGTCATTGGTCATCGTTTCTCCTGCCTCTCCTACAGCGCTAGGTTGTGCGTGCTCTGCTCACCCCGGCCTGTCACTTAAAACCTGTTGCCTGTTTCTGGGGACACTTCTATCTAAGTTGGTCCCCCATTTCTCCTGCCTCTTACCATTAGGTGCGCTTGGTTTTGTCCTGGGAGCTCTCTCCCTTCTACATGCGCCCCTGCCACCCCAGGATGGTGGTATCCCCTCCCTCAGTCCCACAGCGCTAAACCCTGGACACTCCCACCACATAACTTATAGTTCCTGAGATCAGACATGGCTGGAAAGGGAGGTAGACAAATAATGTTTAAAAATAATAACTGGCTGGCCATGGTGGTGCACACCTGTCATCCCAGCATTCAGGAGGCTGATGCAGGAGGACCGACGCAATCTGAGGCCAGCTTGGGGTACACATAGAGATCCTGTCTCAAAAAACCAAAACACAAGCTCAGTATCTTTGCTCCAGAACCTCCTCTTCTTGCTCAGTGACAGTCCACTCTGTCCCCTCCTCTCCTTCAGCCCCGGTTTCTACACCTGAGGCACTGAGACCTGACAACTTTATCCTTTTGATAAGGATATCATTGAAAAAATTTTATTTGAAAAAAAAAGTATATTGAAAATTTATCAGAATGGCACAGTGAGAGGATTCATATCACCGATAGACACTTTGCTATAGACTTCTCTGTCTCTATCTTTATTTCTAAATGATTTAAAAGAAAGTTACAAACAAGGTACCCGGTCAAATATAAATATTTTAATATATATATCTCCTAAGAACACCAACAAAAAAATCCTTCTGAGAACAAGGACATAACTACAACATGATGATCAAAGTCAGAAACTTTAATAATTAATGTATGTTACGTACAATCAACATTTAAATCTCTACACCCACACTAAAGATGTCCCCATTGGTTACTTGTTATCTATAAAGGGGAACACAGCAACATCACGATGGAGAAAGCTGTCAGACTAACCACGGATCAAAAGTATCAGTCATGGGAGACCCGACAGGCTGTGGTTCTTGTGGGAATGCCCAGTGGGAATGCCACCTTCTACAGTATGCATGCCAAAGCTTCCTGATTCTCACCATGAGACTCCGCAGAGTCACTGTTATGATTTGTATCTAGTTGTCCCCACAAAGCCTCATGTAGTCATGGGGCGGGGACTTGTAGAGTTTGAGATCAACTCATGATCCACTGGGATTATGGGTTTTAGTACTGCTGGGATTATGGGTGTGAGTGCTACACCCAGCCTGGGGTGGAGAGCCCAGATGTAACATGAGAGAGACAGAGAGACAGACTTCCGCTCTGCTGCCACTGTTGCTGCTACTCCTGCATTTTGCTCATGCCCTCTGCCCTGTGCCACTCCGCCTTGGAGCCAGCTAAGTATGAACTGAAACCTCCAGTGATGTGAGCTAAATAAACCTTTCCTTCCTTCATTTTGAGTGTCAGGTATCTGTCCCAGCAGCAAGAGAAGAGTAACTGAGACAGCCGCCTGACCTGAGGACCCTCTACAAGAGCTGTACACTGCATGTGTAACCGGGCCACATGCTTCAGAAATGTCAAGGGCGCAAAGATTTAAAGAGCCACCCCAGATTAACACAGCCAGCTACCTGGATCAACCCCTGGATCAGAAATCATACTCGCAAGGATGTGTGAAGTTTGTTTTAAGCTTGGTTCCTGTCGGAGACCCATCACCTCATATCCGCATCCTCAGGCTCACCCTCTATACCAGCATGCACCAAATCCTGACATTTCTTGAGGGGTTTCTCAAGCCCTTAAGGACAACTCTCAAGCTCTGCGATGCAGCGCACACAACACTCACACTCCCACCCGCCTCCCCAGGCTCTGCTTTCCCCGCTACCATCCACCAAAAGCCGGAGAGTTGAAAGTTTTTCTTCTATTTGCACGCTAACAAGGAAGTCGGGCACTGTTGCATGGCGATGGCAGAAGCCACGAGACTCCTGGGGCAGAGGCCAAGGAGAGCTCAACACCAAGAGCCGTAGCTAGAGTAAGAGGGCTCATTTTCCAGGCCCCGCAAATGGCTCAGCACAGTGGCTGAGGGACAAGAAGTGTAGGAAACCTGTTTTCTAGAGGCTCCCTTAGCAAGCCTGCCCCACATGTGCCCTGGGGAATACACCGTCTATGATACCAGCCATAGCCAACTCTACTCCCTGTCTGGAGGGAATATGATCTCTATCTTCCAAGACTCCCTGCTTGTAAAAATCCTTGAAAATGAAGTCTGGGATGACAGCCGTCAGCCCCTCTGCTCACAGGTGTGCTGAAACATGAAGGTGGGGGAAAAAAAAGATGGTGGAGAACCGCTTCCCAGCATAGCTCTCCAACACCAGCTACTACTCCTCTGACCCTGTTACTGTGCCACATGTTCTTGCCTGGTTTGGGGACTCTGTTCCCTGCTATGGGAAGTTGTCTTTGTCCCCCCAAACACCTGCTATTCTTGTACAACACACACACACACACACACACACAATGCACATATATACATACACACTGCACACATTCTCCTTGTCTGGCTAACGCATCCCACTGAAGACAGGCTTCCATCTCTGAGCCCCTGGGACTGACCCACAGGAGGGATCACTAAGCACTTGTGGAAAGGAATAGCCTAGCAGTGAAGGCACTAGCATGGGGCTTGCTGGTGGGGGAGGGCAGGCACAGCCACATGGTGCCCAGGCTGCCACCCTGAAGGCGGAAAGAGTCCTTTGGAAACCCTTCTTGGTTATGCAGACAGAAGGTGAGCAGCTCCCAGCAGCCCAGGGGAAGGACAGCAGGGTCCTGAGGACTGGTGGCTAATGATCCGGGGACACATATCAGATCTATCTTTAGCAGGTCTCTGCCCTGCAAAGGACGCTGTCTTCCTAACTGCCAATTTCAGTTGAGACTGGCTTATTGCTGCCTCACCTATGAGGCTTTTATGGCTTTTATAAAGCTTCTCTGGAAAAGAGGTCATTGGGTGCAGCCTGGACGAAGGACTCCACGTGTCCTTCAGAAAGGCAGAACTAAGGGAGTAGCATTCCAGGACAACAAGAGTGTCACAGGTTAGTTAGCACCCAGGACTTGCTCACTGTGGAAGCCATTGGGTCAGCGTTGGGACAATCAGGACAACCATTATCCCAAGCCATAAAAGTTATTTTAGATTAAGCCAAGTGGTTTTCAACTGGGGCAGTGTTGCCCTTCGGGGGACATTTGTGGGTGGCTAGAGGCATTTTGGGCCCCACAGCTAGGGGAGCACTGCTAATATCTAGCAGTGGAGGCCAGGGATGCTGTGAAATGGAACACCTGCTGCACAGGACATCCGGCAGCAACGAAATATCCTGTTCCAAACAGTGGGGCCCACTGGTCATGAGGAAGCAGAGCCTGGTAATGCTCACAGTGGAGATTCCCTTGAGGGAATGGGCTGCTCACACTGTCATGCGCGTAGTGGGCATATTTCTTTTATGGCAGTTGGCTAGCTTGTTCCACAAAAGATCTTAAGTCTTTCAGAATTGAAAGTCGCACAGTCCTTGTCATTGCCCAGCTCCCCTCGGAGAATATGCAAGCCAGCATGTGTAGCAGGGCACCAGAGTGCAGCTTTATTTTCAAGCACGGAGTGGTGGGCTGGACCCAGCCATGGACCCAGTTACTTCCCTTGGCACGACAACCCTGCGACGAGGGTTCCTGTGCTCTCATTTAACAGGTAACAGTGCACAGGAAGATCAAATAGCTCGCCTAACTCACGGTCAGTAAGGCGCCAGTGGGGTGCTGCACGGCAGCCTCGCAATGCAGTTGGGGGCGAGTGCGCCACAGCCCCGGGCTGGGCAGGAGGCTGGGAGAGGTGACCAACAGGCAGGGCCTGAGCACCAGTCCCCAGCTGGAAAGAAGCAGCTGTGCAACGGCTGTGGAGGGCCCGTGGCTCTGTAAACATCCCTTAAATTGGCCGCGGGTAGTCTGGAAGTAAGGGACAATGGGGATCTGGTAAAGACCCGAGCTTTCTGCATTTCTCCAGGATGGAAGGTGAACCATGTGCAAAGCAGGCTGACCTCGGGGTGATGGTTGTCCTGACTGTCCCAACGCTGACCCAATGACTTCCACAGTGAGCAAGTCCTGGGTGCTAACTAACCTGTGACACTCTTGCTGTCCTGGACTGCTACTCCCTTAGTTCTGCCTTTCCAGTGGCTTTTCTCACATGTGGCGTCCTTCGTCCAGGCTGCACCCAATGACCTCTTTTCCAGAGAGGCTTTGTAAAAGCCAAAGGGAAAGTGAAGGCTTTGGACTGGTTCTGCTGCCGACCAGCTCTGAGACTCAGGCCCCATTCTGATTCTGGGATGTCTCGTGCCTCAGATGGGCAGCTTTATCTTCCCCTGGGGCTGGTTCCCCACTTCTACAGCAAGCTAGGTTCTCCCTTGTACGTTACATCACCGGACACAAACCTGGCTTCCCCGGTGTCTCCTGTTCTCTAGGGAGACGCACACGGTGATGTGGCGTTCCATTTCAGACTGGTTGGGCCTCTGGCATCCTGCCAGCCCAGACAAGTGCCACCTTCTCCCCAGTGCCTTCTCTGAATCTCAGAGCCCCAAATAGACAGAGAAATAAGCTTCTCTTTCCTTAGTTCCCAGCAGCTGCCTGCTAAGCCTCGCTATTGGGCCAGGTCCCCGTGCACCTGCCAGTGTCCCATGGCCTTGGCACCCCTCTGAGGCCCTGGAACATTGCTAAGCACCAGCTCACAACTGCCATGGAGGGAGAACATTTTCCAGCAGCCACGCGACACGTTCACTAAGCAGGGGTTGGTATTAACCCAAAGCACCCCTCCTTACAGGGCAGTCATGTGAAAGGAGAATTCGGGTCCCACAGTTCTCAGTGTTTTTCCCAGAGCATAATAAACTCCCTAACTAGACATTCTTGCACACACAGAGGGCCTCCCTGTTTCACTCTTGGTCAGGGACAAGTTACACACAAAGCTTTATCACAAGTGGAGACTCACCAGGCACAGACCTGTCCTCCCAGCGCTCTGGGAGGCTGAGGCAGGAGGATTCCAAACATGAGCCCAGCCTAGAAAGGCTCTTTCTCAAATTAAAAAATAATGAAGGAGCAGGAGATTTACCTTAGTGTGAAGGCCCCGAGTTCATCTCCTGGTACCACAGAATAAACAAACCAGAAAAGAAGGGAGACTCTGAGGCACTGCCAAGAGAAAGCCTTAAGACTTCACAGAAGCACAGCTCCGAGCATGACTCGGAAACACATTATGCGTAACTCGGAAACCAGAACAAGCGGATCTGAGTTAACTGTGCAGGACGGAGGTGGGAATGGAGGGGGAAGGGCATGGCTAAGCAGGCCTGGCTCCCTCGGGCCCTGCATAGGACCCGCATTCCTACCCTGGGCTCTCCTTCCAGTATACTTTATCCCTTTCAGCCACCTCACACCTGCTGCTGCCCATTGGTCCCAGGGTCCCCACTGAAGAGCCCCGCTATGTACCCAGGCTGTGCACTGCCAACACTGATTTTCTTCCCAGCAACTTCATGGTCTTGGGTCCACATTTCCCATGAGCATGTGACAAGGACCTCAACAGGTATTAAGTTTATTGTGCTTCTCAACCACTGAGGAAAAGCCAGTTAACTGGGTCTAATTTATCTCTGACAGATCTGTGTATTTACTTTTTTTTTTTTTTTTAAGTCCTGTATTTCCTCAACAACCTGATGCACCATGCAAGGGGCAGGTGCCCAGCAAAAGAGAAGCGCTGCTGAGGGCTGAGGCTGCGCATCCCGTGGGTATCAAGAGACTCACTTCAGATCTGCTCCTGATACTCGCCCTAGGCCCCTTGATGGCTCTCTCCGGAGATGGGGGCAGGGCCTGGCTCTGTGCCCCCTCCCAGGCCCTCCTAGGCAGTGATGGCAGGCGGGTGTCCACGGAATGCCTGTGAAATCAGCCAGGGCTCTCACTCCCAGGCAGTACCAGCCCGTCACAGGGTTGCATGTCTACGATTCTGGCTGAACTATCTATACCTGTGAGTCAGCATCGTGCCCACCTCCTGCCCCACCTTAGTAAAGCCTCCTCTTCCCATCATCCTCTGGGCCTCCCCGTCTCCCAGCGGTTCCCACTGGGTCCACCCCAGGAGGACACTGCTCCAGGACGCCCTCTCCTCCCCTGTTTCCTATGACAACCTCAAGCTCTGGCCCTGGCCTGTGTCCAAGCCCCCTTCCTGCCTCATTGAGAACCTTGGTGAACCCACAACATAGCAGCCTCCTGGGGTCACTGCATGGCTGTCTCTTTGTCCCCACCACGCTTTCACCCACCTTCTTCCTGGTGAGCTCATGCATGTTCTTGAGACCCAGCTGGGACACCCCCTCCTCTGCTCCTTTTCCGAAACACTCAGTGAGGTCCCCTCCTTGGCAGTGCAGCGTGAGGATCTGCTCGACGGACTACCCTCAGGTCCCTGGCACCAATGCTTAACTATTTCCTTGGTCTAATGCCTGGTGCTTAATAAGTAGTTGTTGAATGAATATGAGCCAGTGAGCTCAGGTGAATTTAAAACTAGTTTTTACATCTGTCATTGATTAGAACAGCAAGGGGGAAATTTTTAACTATTTCATACATATATCCATCATCACATGCATATAATCCCAGCACACAGGAGGCTGAGGCAGGAAGCTATGAATTTGAGGCCAGCCTGGCCTACACAGAGTTCAAAGCTAGCCTGAACTACATAATGAGACACTGACTCAAAACAAAAACAATGAAAAACCCCTACCAAATTAGCCTATAACAAGCAAAAAGAATTTTGCTTTTAACAAAGACTTTTGCTAGCATACTAATTTATTAAAATCAAAAATAAGCCAGGCATGGTGGTGCACGCCTGTAATCCCAGTGCTTGGGAGGCTGAGGCAGGAGGATCAATGTGAGTTTGAGACCAGCCTGGGCTACAAAAGTGAGCTCAAGGTGAGCCTGAACTGTGTAGCGAGACCCTGTCTCAAAAAGACAAAAACAAACAAACAAAAAAAAAAACCAAAGATAGTGATTCTAGTTGGAGCGGTGAATTTCTATCTGGACCCCATGGGAGCCGACCCCACAAGGGGAAACTGACCTGCATAGCTGTCTCAGATCTGCTACAGAACATCTGGGCCCTGAGGCCTCAGGTGTCAGCTTTTTATCCTTTCTCCATTTCCTAGAAAGTTCCCAGGAGATGGAGAGCCAGGGACCAGCCATCCTGCAAAGGCAAGAGACTTCATCCACCAGCATCACTCTCCCTGGAACATGAAGGCTTTGCTGGACCCCATGTCCAGGAGGAGGGGGCCCTGTGCCCTCTGCCCTGAGTCTGCACTGCGTTTGCTTGCTGTAGCCAGAGGTGACACCTCCCTAATGCCCAGAGATCATGCAGGTTCTCTGGTCACGTGTTCAGGATTGCAAAATCATTCAAAAAGGTAAGGCGAGACCAATGATCTGTTTTATGCAGAGCTATATCAGCTCTGAGTCAACCTTTATGGCACAAGGAGGTGGCAGCTCTCGCTCCTCCTTCCTGCTTGGCGGGCTCCAACGCCGCCCAGTCGGCAGTTGGAAAGATTGCTTCTTAAAGGGACACAGGGATGCTTCAGTTCAGGACCGTGTTTATTTGGGAACAATTTGGTTGGCCAACAGAGGTGTCTGGCAAAATTTTGTTTTTGTTTGCAAACTCTGCATCAGGTGACAAACACCACTGCAGTGTTCCAAAATCATAGAACAAATTAAATTCGTGAATCAAGATGCCACTGTACTTCTGCAAACTAAAACAATAGCATCTAAATCCCCTTGTTATAAATACTTGTAATCCTGACCCAACATGACCAAAAAGCACATATGAGCTATGCACTGACAGAAAATTGAGAAAGACCCATAGTACAAGATCATTCCTACGTGCTGTCAGACAGGGTGCCCTTGAACCACCATCTTTTTTTTTTTTTTTTTTTTTTTGCCTTCACTGTTTTCACTATTCAGTTGTTGAAATTAATAATTTCTTCCCTTTTCTGTGTGGTCTTAGCATCCAACACAGTCTTTCCTATTATCTGTAGTACAATTACCATATTTTATGGCTTCTCGATGCCATTGATTATAAAATCTATCCCACTTTTACAGGCGCTAAAATGTGGGGAAGGTGAGAGTTTTTGAAGCAATAAAATCAGCTGTCTCTCTCAGCTATCTCTTCCAGCTTGGAAGCCTGCCTGGGGTTCCCTCTAGTTTCATAGTGGTGTCTGCACCTACACCCCTGGATTACTCACAGAATAAAACAGCCTACAAGGACAGCCACTGGGCGAGGGCGCGGCGCAGTAGGTGGTACATGCTGCCACTGAGAACCCTGGCAGCCTGATCCCGAGTTTCTTCCTAGGCACAGGCCTCCATTCCTAAACCCTAACCCCAGGCTCAGGCCCCCATCCCTGGCAAAGTCACTGAGGGTACACCTGTCCTCTGGGAGCTCAGCTTCTTCACCAGGTTGCCATGGCTGCGGACTGCAAGGCACCAGGAAATCCTACTGGGCTTCACCCTGTGCTAGGGCACAGATAGAATATTCAGGCATGAGGTAAGAGTTCAGTGCCCTTCTGTTTCCTTCAGTCCTTTTCTTCCCCAGAAAGGAAATGAACTTTGTTTATGCAGAATATAAAAGGAGCAGCTACAGGCTATAAAAACCCCAATTCAGAAAAGTGCAAGAAAGCTGAGTCCTTTCTAATAATAATGGGACGCTCTGTGTCACTGCAGGCTTCACCAGGCATTGCCCCACATAACAGCTAATTTAGACAGTACCAGAGTTCTGGGTGGTAAAAGCACTGTGAAAGGCGATCAGGGTTACGCTGAGCTCTGCCTCTGGGTTGCCCTGTTTGATTCCTACCCCTGTGAAAGCCAGGTGGTTTTCCCACTTGGGCAAATGCCAGGGCCCACTCCTAGGACTGCTGGCTAGGAGGTGGGCCTAGGGCAGGCCTAGGCATGGGCATTTCTACCAACCACACATGGAGCCACTGGCGATTCTGACAGTGCAGACCCAGGACTCCACTTTGAGAATTGTGAGGCAGATGCTATTACTTATATAGGAACTGAAGCTCAGAGAGGTCCCGTTGTTTTCCTTAGACTGTCCAGCCAGAACCTTCTAGAGTGCCCGATTCTAGAGTCTCTTCACTCCCACTTCCTCCTCCTGGTTTTCTGCCTCAGCCCCCTGCCCCCTCCCCAGGGTACTACACCACCTTCAGGAGCCAAATTTGCATCCGTATGCTTTGTACAATGTTGAGCTGGCAAGGCCACTGTGAA
Organism: Capromys pilorides; assembly: GCA_004027915.1. Classification (NCBI taxonomy): domain Eukaryota; kingdom Metazoa; phylum Chordata; class Mammalia; order Rodentia; family Capromyidae; genus Capromys; species Capromys pilorides. Next base: position 13,789 of record PVKN010008241.1, read on the forward strand.
CAGTGACAGCTATAGGCCAAGATCCTCCAGGAAACGCGCAAACCTCAGCTCTGCAACTCAGAAAAGATGAGAAAGAACTTCTAGTGGGAAGACCACGGCACACAGACCCTGGATGCCACAGTTTCCATTAGAAGTAAGGGAACCATGGCCCAGATTTAATATGTGCTGCAGCGCAACACTGCTAGCCTGTGGGGAAATCCCTGAGGCAGGCCTGAGGAAGCAGTCCTTGAGATGAAGAACATGTCCGGCCCTCTTCTGCTCTTCACAGCTGCTGGAGAGACAAGAGCCCCTCTGAATTAGTTCAGCCTTTGCTCCCTTGGGCTGTAGGCGGGCTCTGTACCTTGCAGCCTGGCATGGGGTCACTGGTGCCATTGTCCCTGCTGAAGGGCGGGAGCTAGCATTCACCTCCCAGTCTCTTCTGAGGTGTTCCCAGCTGCTGGTTCTCAGTGCTGGGAAAGGGTTTGGGAGAGAGCAGAGCCCCAGGGCAAGGGCCTCGCCAACACTTCAGGTTCCAGCAGTCACAGAACAGGAGGCGGGGAGAGGCCAGGCAGTGCCAGGAGCACGAGGACTGGCCTGGGGAAAGTTTCATCCTGGTTTCCAAAGGAAATTGTCTTGTCTTGTCTTATCTTTTTTCTTTTCTTTTCTTTTCTTTTCTTTTCTTTTCTTTTCTTTTCTTTTCTTTTCTTTTCTTTTCTTTTCTTTCCTTTCCTTTCCTTTCCTTTCCTTTCCTTCTTCTCTCCTCTCTTCCTCTTCTTCCTCTTCCTCTCTCTCTCTCTCTCTCTCTCTCTCTCTCTCTCTCTCTCTCTCTCTCTCGTCTCTCATCTCTCTTTCAAATTTGGGGCCTGCTATGTAATTCCAGCTGGTCTTAAACTCACTTTGTAGCCCAAGCTGGTCTCAAACTCAAACAATCTTCCTACCTCTGCTTCCTGAATGCTGGGATTGCAGGCATGCACCTCCACAACCAACCAGGAAATTCTTTAAGACCTAGGATTCATGGTGTGAGAGAGGAGTGGAGAGGCAACAGGGAGCAGCGTGAGGAGTTCATGGCAGTGCCTGGGTCACCCTGAGCCCTGCCAGAGCCCAGAGCCATTGCCATGGCTTAGACACTGGGCAAGGGGACTGTTGGTGGCTGCAGGCAGGCCCTGACCCCTCCAGGCCCAGCCCTCAGAGTTCCATGTGGCTTTAGGGAGAGGTGGGACTCCCATCCCTGCAGCAGAAGCCCACATCAATGTCCCCTTGTTGTCCCTTTGCTGTTCCCTTGCCTGCAGGGTTGTCCCAAGTCTAAGTCCTACTTGTCCCAAGTCTGTAGTGCCCAATGGCATTTGTCAGTTGGTGAGCACCCTGCCAGCATGAGCCCACCAGGTGTGGTGCACCACCTCCAGGCTCTCGGATTGCCCTGTTGCTCCACTCTAGGTTTTCTGACTCTTTATTTGGGGAACCACTAAGGAAAAAAAACCATCAGGGTAAAGATGACAGTCCTGGCCAGCTGGAACTTTCTAATGTTTATTGAATCAAATACACATATAAACCACACAGGCATCATAATCCGACAGCTTGTCGAGTTTTCACAGTACTCACATCAAGGCACTAATTGTGTGTAGGCACCCTCAAGCCACCTTCCAGTCTCCCCACCTTCCCAACCGCAAAGGGCACAGATCTGTCCTAGTGGGCTGGAGCTCTCTCTCCACGTACATCACATCCTCACTGCAACCTCATTCCTAACTCTGAGCAAGGGAGGCTGCCGGGCGCTCGGGGGTACCCACCTGGCCCTGGCTTGGGTGCCAGTGCCCAGGTCTCCTCCCCTCTGCCTGCCTCTCCCGTGAGCACAACGGAGCCTCAGCTCCCCTACCCTCTCTCCTCAGGAGGAGCACCTGGGGTGGCGCTGGTCCTCCTCTGCCCAAGCGGCCCGTGCTGGCAGCCTCGTGACTCACCAGCTGGGGTGGGGGCAGAGATCCCTTTCTGTGTACTTCTCAGGTCCCACCAGTAGGAAGCCCTGGGGCAGGATGACTCAGCAATGTCTACGTGCAGAGAGGCTGTGATCGGCGCCCTGGGAAAACCAGCACGTGGCATCTGCTTGGACTTGTCCCACTCAGGGCAGCCCTCCCTGCCTGGAAACTGAAGCTCCTGGCACCTAAGCTGGGCCCTCTGCGTACCTTGTGACTCTGAGCATAGGTTCCAGCCGCTGGCCTGGGCCTGCCTGCCACCTGAGCTGTCCTCCCTCTTGCCTCCTCTGCTTGTCCCCACCACATGTGCCCATGTCACTAATGCAAACCAGACCCACCTTGGTGTTTGCACCATGCTGTTCATGCATCATTAACCACTGCCCTCCGTAGCCTCAGCCAAAAGTTGTGCAAGAGGTGGGAGGGCAGAGAGCTGGCCAGGGGTAGTGGCCAGGAGGTAGTGCTCTGGATCAGGCCGTGGGGTGCATAGAGAAACCCTCAAGGGAGAGCACTGCGTCCACAGGGCCAGGGAAGAGTGTCCTCTGCTCTTTGACCCAGCGGCTGTCTTTCCTGTAACTTCCTCACTGGCCCAGGGAGGTTGGGTGCTCTGCAGAGACTTGACGGTCGTTCCATAACTCCTGAGAGGCCAGGAGAAGGGAAGCGGCAAGTTACCTCTGGCTCTCAGACTAGAGGGATCTCGGGAACCCGCGGGTCAGTGGGCTTCTTACAGGGTGTGATCAGAACCCATGGGGGCTGGAGGTATAGTTCAGTGGTACAGCGTTTGCCTAGCATGGTTGAATCCCTGGTTTTTGTACCCATCCCCGCCCCCAATGAATCACTTGGAGAATGTGTTTAAAATACAGGTATTCTTTTTCAGGCTCCTTCTCTCTTCCAGGTCTAGGGCCCCAAATCTGCAGTTGTGCAAAGCATTCCAGGAGATTCCAACGTCAGTGACCCCAGGCCATAGTTTGGGGAACACCAATCTAAAAGACCAACCCTAGGGTCACTCCTCATAACAAAGCAAGGCCCAGAATCCAGTCCACCTGCTTTCCACCCATGCCACCCACCCCAATACACACATAAGCATGCCCTGCTCAAGGCTCTGGGTACCACTCTCTTCCTTCCTCCTCTGTCGGGTGTGTCACCCTCCCTCTTCCTGCCATCCCTGAACACTTGAGGTGAAGACCCCCAAACCCATTTCCACAAAGGGCCAACAGCTCCCAGATCCCTCCCACCTGTCCCCTCCCACCACTGTCAAACCACACTTCATAAAACACAGATTTACTCCCTGCCCTCCTGGCCTCCTCCCTTGGCTTCTCCCTGACTGCTTAAACCTGTCTCTGGCCTGGATTCCCATTTCTCTCCTCTAAGGCTCTCCATGCTCATCCCTCAAATTCATCCTTGCTTCTCTGATGCTATCGGAATGTGCTCCCCTCGCTGAAGGCTGGGCGCAAGCCCTTTGCCTCTAGGAAGTTCTCCAGCCTAGCCTCCTCCTCCCCCTCTGAGCAATTAAGAGTACACAATCCCTTACTTACATCTGTTCTTATTACCTGCTGTAGTGTTTTGAGTTGTGAACTTTGGCAATCCCCGCCTAGGGGCACAGTGCATCTTTCTAGTTACCCACCTACTTAACAAGGCGCCCCGCACATGCCAGGTGCACGAGGGACATTAGTAATAACACAGCTGCGCAGCGCTCGAGCTGAGCAACGGGACCTTGGCCTGGAGGTAGCTGGTAGGTTGCTTCGGCGACTTCTCTGTGCCTTCCAGCGTAGCAGACACTCCAAGGACAACTTTGCAAGGAGAGGCCGGGTCTTTCCCTGGGCCACACTGCTGTGTCCCTGCCTCACACCACCCCACAGCCCTTCATCTACCTGGGCCAGCAAGGTCAGTGCCATCCTACTGCTCACCCAAAAAATCTGTCTTTTTGCATCACTAGAATTCTGCCCCCATCTGAGCATTATTCCCCTTCCTGCACTGTCCAGAACTCCAGGTGCCTGGCTTCCCACCCCCACTCAGCCAGTGACAACACTGACAGCCACTCTCACAGTGCAGCTGGGCCAGCTTCTGCAGCCTGGTTCGCAGGTCCACCAGGGTGGCTGCCATAGGCAGGATTACTCCTGCAGAAACCCTGGGGCACACTGGACATGCCTGTCTCTCTGCCTCAGACAAGCACCCTTCTTTCCCCAAGAACTGACCGCCGCCTCTTCATTCCAAGCTTAGCCAAAGTCGCGGTAACAAAAAGTGAATTCTAGATACACTAGCAGCTTAAGAGCCGGAGCCAGAGCCAAACCTTCAGAAAGGAGCCCTTTATTCTTTGTGTACTGTTGGGTAAATTTCCTGCACAGAGGAAAGGTCTTCTGCTGCCCAGGGCCCCTGTGGCCTGGAAGTACCTGGAAGGCCACCTGGAATCCACACAGGAATCTGCGATCTTAACCTTGTGGCCCAGTTCAAGAGCACAGAGCAGGCTCATCCGCCTGGGGAATGCAGTACTCAGCCCTCCCATGGAGCCACGCTCCTGAGCCACCTTTGTCCCCTCTCTCAGCAGTACCAGCACAGCTTTTCTGGCCCCCAAGACATGAGACTTTTGAGTTTCTCATTTAACACTGCCATCGCCCCCCTTCCCCCAAAAAAAGTTTAAAAAATCTCTACTTACCAATATAGGTCCACTTGGATCCTGCAAAGAATAAGACAAAGCAAGTTAGCCCAACTGAGCAGAGGGTGTCAGGGAGGACACTACAGATTTATGATTTCAAAGTGGCTGAGATTGAAAAGGCGATGGCACCCAGAGATTCAAACTTCTGAGTCGCTTCCTCCCACCCTGCTACCAAGGGTCTCCTTGTCTCTCAGGTGACCGTGCATCCTTCCCAGGAGTGCACAAGTATGTAAATCTCTATCCTGGAGAGCAGTGCACCCCAGTACCCACAGCACTGAAGGGAAAGGGAAGGTGCTCAGCCCTAAGAAAGCTGCCTTTAGTCAGGATGCCGGGCGGGCAGCAGGCGCGTGGAGGAAGGGCCCTGCTAGGGCACGGGACGCTCGCCTCCACTCCCCCCCACGCTCTTTGCACCACACAGGCCCTTTGTCCTTCATCAAAAATGTGTTTTTGGGCCGGCAAGATAGCTCAGCAGACTAAGTGCCTGTTTAGGCAAGCATAGGGTTCGATCCCCAGCACCACAGGCCGGGCAAGCTGTGCGGGCCACAGAGACAGTGTGTGGTGGCACATGCCTGTAATCTCAGTGCTGGGGAGGCTGAGACAGGAGGATCACTACGAGTCTGAGCTGCATAGCGAGACCCTGTACCAAAAAAAAAAAATGTATCTTTCTTGCTGCCTGCCCTTGCTCCTGCTGGGGACCATGACCTGAGATACAGCTCCCTGTGGGTCTAGTGGAGACATCTGAAAAGCCATGTGACTCCTAAGCCCCTTGTTCCTGACATCTTCCAGTGCCAGTGTGGCTGGGATACACTCAGAGTCCCTTATAGTGAAACTGAACTGGCAAGCACCCCGCTCACGCATCAAAAGGGGGCATTTCCTATTCAAGCCAATGGTGGTTTTTAAAAACTCAGAAAAGATTTTGCTTTTAAAAACAAATAACAACAACAACAAAAAAACCTAATTTAATCTCGCTTCTTCATTGTTGTTTTATTTCTTTGCTTCTGTGTTTTAATTTTATTTTTGGTTTTCAAATTTAAAACCAATAATTAAAATTGGTAATTTGACACTAATTTTATCATTTAAATTTGGTATTTTTTAAGCAAAGGATGGCTCTGTAAGACTTTTAAACAAATATCAACCCCCTAATAGGCTCTCACCATTTATCTGCTCCCTGGGGCAACCCTGTGAAGTCTTTTAAAATGATTCCATGCTGTCTGCATACAGTAGGCCCTTGCCTTACTAATCCAATTTGCTCCCTGCAGCTGGCTGTAACTCAGGCTGTCAACCGAAGGCTCAGGTTCCTACACAGCCTTGAGTCTCTCTCGTGTGACAGGCAAATCTCAGTGTCCTTAGAGAGACACTGGCCCAGAATTTCTCAGGTAACCCCACACAGGAAAGGACATGGTCAAGTTCCTTCCAGAACTCTTAAGGCTTAAATCTGTGTCTGAGACCATGGCGGAAGCACAAGTGGCTGGCTTTTGGGTCATAACTCAAGACTTTGGTCGTAAGTTAAGACTAACATTTCGGTCAGGACCCAAGTCATTTGTATGTCAGGCTGGCCGTAACTCGAGGGTCCACTGTTCTCAAAAACTTTTTCACACTGTTCTCTGTGGTGGTCTTAGGGTGTAGCTTTTTTTTTATTGGCACCTCCCTCTAGGAGAGAATTTTGTTCTGTTTCATGTATCTATAATCTGTACCCCTCTTTTGATCTGCAAGGAGATGAAAGTCCGCTAATGTGAAGTGTCCTGCCCAAGATCACACGTGGGCAAAGGTTCTTGGTACATTTACCATCAGCTCCTGTGAGCCCTTTGGTCTATGTTTCAGCCTGTGGAACAGTGGACAGTAGAGTTCAAACCCTTTGGAGTACCTGAGAATGGTATATCCCCTTTCCGCATAAAACTGACCACAATATTAGACACACAAAACTTCATGTATCACAAATCTCAAAAGATCCACAGGCCCCCCTCCCCCCAGAAGCCTGCAGGAGTTATTTCTCCTGAAGCAGCACATAAATAAAGCCATTCAGAACCACGGGGAAACAAAACTTAAAATCACCAAGTTTACTGCTAGGCCTCTTACTGAAATGATAGTGAAAAGAACACTGCCTTTGCATCACGCTGTAGAAGCATGAACATTCTCCTTTACTGCTGTGGCTGAAGGCGCACTATCAAAATACAACCTGGGATCTTAGAGACCTGAGAAGCCCAGTTATCGCTTCCAGGCAGAGTCCTCAGAGTCCCAGGTTATAAAATTCTCACAGGGAGAAGAGAATTCATCTTGACTCCTCCCCAGGGAGATCCCAGGGCTACCAGAACACACCGGCTGCCTCTGAGCCATCTCAGCATCCTGGAGATGACAGTGCCCCTGCCCCAGATAATATGAAGCCCTGTTATACATCTTCTGCTGTGGTCCCCAAAGCTTGAAAAGCTGAGGTTCCCTCCCTCACCCCGACTTGTGGCTTGTTGTTTTCTGAGGAGGCAATACCACCATGGGTGGGAATTACAGAGGGCGCCTCTGGGACTGTAAGGCCTCAGGGGTGACAGAAAACTGAAGGCTTAAAATGTGGCAGCATTCCCTGGCCTCTTTTGAGCAAGGCTTCCTGGTCCTCAGGGCTTGGTACTTGGGGTATAAAGGGAAATGTCAGGCAGGGCTTAGGGGTTATAAGGCTGGGACAAGCAGTGACGTAAAAAGGTGAGGATAGTGATGAGTCATGAGAGTTCGTTTGTGAAGATCAGGGTCCACCCTGATCACTCTTGGGCTTCTGTCTAACCTCAGCGAGAAGTGTATGCATGCGCACTCCACTACTCACGCAGAAGTGCATTTGCCTACCTCAGAAAGGGCACCCCTCTGGTTCTCCACCTCTAGCTTTAGGGACAGGGTGTTAACAAGATTAAACTAACCCCACCACAAAGCCAGGCCAAGGCGGCAGTGGTTTCCTAAGGGAATAAGCCCTTCCCACGGGAGAATCATTTCCTTTCCAAAAAAAGTCTTCAGTTCCTTCTGGAAGCGGTATCTCCATGCCTGTTTGAACCTGCAGATCCAAACAGTACTGAGAGCAGAGGTGCCTGGGAGGGGTCGCCATCAGCAAATGCCTTTTGGTTTCCCTGCCTGCTTGCTGTCCTGGGTGCTAGAATTTTCTAGAGCAAAAGTCACCTGGGCAACCAGATACTTGCAGAGCCAGAAATCCCTGGAAGGCCCATCACCAGGGCCACCATGAGTCCCAGGGTTCCTTCAGAACACCCTTGTCATCCCTGATCACTCTCCTCCCTCCCCTGACTCCAGGTGTTTTTCTTGGACAGTCACCAGTGCTAGCTGCAGCAAGTGCCAATGTCCAGGCTGAGGGCAGAACACACTTAGATTCCATTACTCAGCAAGCCCCTCCACCCCAGCCTTGGGTTAATATTGGCACTCTATTCACGTCAGTGATTTTGGCTTTGACCTTGTCCCCTGTGGCATTCAAAGAGCCACGAATAGATAATAAATAACAGGTATGATAAATCACAGAACAAAAACTCAGGGGGCTGGTGGCATACATCTGTTGTCCCAGCACTTGGAAGTCTAAGGCAGGAAGATCGTGAGTTGGAGTCATTGTCTCAAAGAAACAAAATACATTAAATTAAAAGAGCAGGTCGGGGAGCAGCTAGGTGAGAGTGCTGCCTAGCATATGTGAGGCCCTGGGTTGAATCCTCAGTCAGGGAGAACCTTTCATAGAACCTAGGTATTACTGTGGGGAGGAGGGGCTTTTACTCAGAGCGGCCCCTCCCTCAGCTTGGAGAATGGGAAAGAAGAGGGCTGGGGGGGAAGGAGGAGAGGACAGTGGTGGCGGAGCAAAGGGTGCAGTATGCTTTCAGGAAAAACAGCCAGCGAAGGACCTTTCCCTCTTGTATTGGAGCAGCTCTGGACTAAAAAGATGTCCAGGGTGCTTCAGTCTCAAGCCCACTTTCTCCAGAAAAGAATACACGCCAAAGTTTGCAGTTTTAAAAATTAAAGTCCACTTCTATGTGAGTCCTCTCCCCCCGCCACATGAGGGAGAGGATATCATCAGCTCATGGCCACCAGCTGGATCAGAATTCAGAGCAGCCTATGGCTGCTCAAGACCAGCTCCGCTCCGCTCCCCAGGGGTATAGTTACCTCCGCGTGAGAAAGAGGTGCAGAGCTTTGATGCTGCGGAGCAGGACCGGCTTCTCACCACCATCGCCCAGCGCCCGGTAGGAGGAATGGATTTCCACCCACTACAGCCCCTCTGCGTCCTTCAGTAATCATCGCAAGCCTTCCTGAGCCCGGGAACCGCAGCACTCACCAGTGTCCCTGTAATATGTGCCAGACTCCGTCCAGGGCAGAAGGCTCCACCGGTGCCCAGGACACTTTCACAATAGCCACCTTGCCCGCACCCAGCGGATGGAAATGCAGGCAAAAGTTTCGCCTCCTGGTCCTGAAGATTAACCAGCCCTCAGGAGAGCCCACCGCTCTGGTCTGCTCCCCAGCGGGACCCGCTGCACTCAGCGCAGGCTGCCCCAGCCCTGCAGCTTAAGCGCCCTAATTACTATCAGCAATAAGGTGTGTGTGTGCGTGTGCGTGCACACACAAGTACCTTCTGGACAGTCGAATCTTCTTACAGAAAAACAATGATTAAAGATCGGATACATTATCCCTTTGACGTGGAGGTAAAATCTGGCGGCGAAGAGTTTCTCCGAGGAAACAACCTCCGCCGAGCGTTCAGCAGTGGGCGGCTGCAACCTCTCACTGGTAAGACTTTAAATTCTCCTGGCTTACGAGTTAGCAAACCACATCTCCAGAGGGAACTGAGGGCGCTCAGCGGGATGCACCCATTCCAACACCCACGACTGAGAACCAAGCGCCACTAGAAAGGCCACGCGCTTCCCGCCCCGTCCGAGCAGTTCGCGAATGCAAAGGAAAACCGAGCATCCTTGCTTGAATCTGCGCTCTCTCGGACGCACGCCCTTCCTTCCCCAAGTCCCCAGCAGCGACTCCGCTTAATCAGGCGGAGCTTCGCGGAGTGGCTGCTGCCCGGGTGTAGCCGAGCAAGGGCGCGGGACTGCTCAGAAAAGTGCGCTGGACTTTACCGTTGCGCGGGGCAGCGCTGCAGGGCTGCGCCTGCAGGATCAGCAGCAGGAGCGCGGTGGAGGCGGCGGAGGCGGCGGCGCACTGGCCACGGCCGGGCATCGTGCACGCTTCCACGCGGCGAGCGCTGGGCGTGCAGCCGCACCGGCACCGGCAGCAGCACCGCGCGAGCAGGCGAGAGCCGCGGTAGCTCGTCCGCGCCTGGGCGCGGGCTCCGGGGCTGCTTTTATGCAGCAGCTCAACCCCAAGCACGTGATGTCATCACGCGGGGGGCGGGGAGGGGAGCCCAGCCTCTCTAAGGGCTGGCGTCCTAGGTCCCAGGTGAGCGGTAGCCTGGACTCTGCTGCCCTCGGGGCCCCGGGGCTTCTAGGGCCGCAGCTGACTCCTCGGAAGCTGCCCGCAGCGGGGGTTGGGCCCCCTGGGGACCTCTGTCTGGGGATCCTCTCAGGCTTGACTTTTGATCCCTCGCTGCCCTTACTTAAAAGTCCAGTGCTATTGGGGCCAAAACCTCCTCTGGAGCCCCAGTCACGCCCCTGCTTGGACTGAACAAGGGTTAGCGACTGGCAGCCTGGGAGCTGCCGGAAGTTCAGCATTTCTGGGCTAGCTGGTGTACATCTTGGTCCGAGCTGTTTCCAGCGTGCATTAGCGGACCCCGTGACTCGCTGAGGCCCGCTTTCCTTGCCTCCCTGCACCGAATCTACGCTGTCACAGGTCTAGTACAATGCACGTGCTGCTTCTGATCCCGCTTGTATTTATCTCCTCGGGTTCTTAGTAACTTGCTGCCCCCTCTAGCTCCAAAATCTTGCTACTTGCTGTGCCTATCACTGTCATTTTTTGCTTCTGTGTACCCTCAGGGTCTTTGCAGAGCTCCAGGAGCTGGACGCGGTTTCTCCCGTCTTGTGACCACAGAGCGAGCCCATCGCTAGCCCCTGGCGCGAGACCGCTGGGTTTGAGCCAGTCACACCCTCCGCTCTTAACCACAGCGGCCAGAACAGCCTGTACCAATATTAGATCTGTTCTGATCCCCACACGTACTGGCCTCAGTGAACAGGGAAGCCTCCCGTTTATCTTGATTTTAATGAAGCAGCCTCACAGCTGAGAGCACCAGGAAGCGGATGCCCCCCCCCCCCCACACGCACATTTCAAGGGGTATTACTGTCCTTTGGACTCCGTCAGCTCAGCTATCCTGTGGGTCATAAAAGGCTATGAAGACTCCTTCAGGAAGTTGTTGCCATGATAATCTCGTCATAGCCACTGCTAGACCACAGTAGGCTTAAGGGTGACCTTTTCTACCCAATAAAAAGGTTTGAGCAAACTCGAGTGGGGAAGAAGCATTTGCCTGCGGTTTTTGTTTCTGTGTCTTTTGTCCTCAAGGTTATTCTGTTTAGACCAGAATAACACGAGAGCCAGGGTAACACAATAGCCGGCAGAAACCACTGCAGGGCCAGAGATTCAGACCCTGAACCGTGGAGGAGAAATCCCATGCCCTCTCCAGCTGGTTTCTCAAGGCACACTGGACCATGCTGCTATTTCCTCCCAGAGCCATGAAAATAAATAAATAAATAAATAAATCCATTCAATCAATCAATCAGTCCTCCCAGGGTATTTTCCCCCTGTGTCTGCCTGAAGGACAAAGTTCTCTTTCTCTACCATCCTGGGTCTGAAAGGCATTCCTAAAGACAGAGAGGTTAAAAGGGAGGAAAGGCTGGACTTGGTAGACCGGTAAAGAGTCAGAAATTTGCGTAATTAGAAAAGAATAGAGCATTTCTTCATGTATTTATATGCTTGCTGAATTTCTTTCCCTGAGAAGTTTGTGTTCATTTCAGATGCCCATTTCTGGATTGGGTCTTTGAATTTTGGGACCCTAATGGTTTTTAGTTCTTTGTAAATTTTAGATAGGAGACCTTTGTCTGAATACTTATTAGTTAAAATCTTTTCGAAATTTGTGGGTTTTCTTT
>PVKN010008242.1:0-25414 GCA_004027915.1 Capromys pilorides
CCATCATTTTTCTATTCTCTACTTTTTTATCATCTTCTTTAGAAGCACTTGGTGCTTCTTTCATTATAGGTATTATTATTATTATTTTTACTTCAGAAATTATTTCTGATCTGATTTCCGCTGTACCTTTCTGCAGTTGTTTCTTTACTTCAGATGCTATTATTTCAGAGATTTCAGGTGTGTGATTTCCAATTTCTTCTATGCTGTTCTCTCCTGTATTTGTTCTGGGTGGGCTCAGGGCCTGAGAACACATTTTGCTCCTTCTCTTTGTCCTTTTGTATAGCCCTGCCTTCTGATCTTTGGAGTAGAGCTTTGGTAGAGTTCTTACTTTAGCACCAGGTCTGGATCTACCAAGTTCAAACTCATCCAGGTGGGTGTGGCTTGGGTCTGGCTGCTGAGCTCCACTTCTTCCTGCTGCAGCCCTTGGTGGTGAACCTGCTGTGCCACTCCGGCAAGATGTTCTGCTCCTGGATCAGCTGGGTGGGTCTTGTCTCTAGTCTCTCTGCAGGGAGTTCTGCGGCAGTTTTTCACCCTGGGCCTGTCTGATGAATGAAGGTCCACCCACATGCCGGGCTTTGTTGCTGGATCCAGTGAGTTTCTGGCAGGCCTAGGGTGGTCTACCTCACACACTGAGGCTGGTTGTGGGTCAAATGAATCAGAAATGTATTTTTAGTATTAGTAGCAGAGCACTTTCAAGTTAACAGCTCATTGGTAGAATACTGTGTAGGTTTTAGGATGCTTTTCCAGTTAGGAAAAACCTTGAATAAACACATCTCATGTAAAGAGCTGATGATCTGGGGCATTTCCAGCTATACAGTGTCATGACTACACTCTGAATTGGTGGCATTCATATACTGGCTTGCAGAAAGGGACCTGAGAGCAGTGGCTTCCAGCTGGACATCTCTGACGATATAGATCCCGGGTTTCCAGACACTAGTCCTCACCTCATGATGCTCATGCCGTGGGTCAGTGTCTGGTCACCATCTGGTGTTGGTTACCAGGAAACTGGCACATGTCCCCAAGGGCAGCTGAGGTTTCAAGTTCCAAGGTGAAGCCTGGAGTGCAGTGACACTATCAGGTAGTACTGGCAGTCAGTGGCACTGGAGAGACAGGAGGCTCTGCAGCCCCTGTGGCCAAGCTGTGACTTGTGCCAGGAGAGAAGCCAGGGTTCCCTGGGAGAGGTCAGAGCTGAATAAGCCAGCAAGAAGACAACCAGACTGCCTGAGAGCTGAACCTCACCTGTGCTTTTCATCATTCAAATCGAACTCCCGAGACGTGAGCCAAAGTAAAGACATGAATCTTCATTTGATCAGCTTTCATCCCAACATGGAAAGAGCACAGTGGGCCTGGGTGAGAGCTTGGATGAGCGGTCAGGAGGTCCGACGTCACTGCCTCACCAGCGATGTCCCCCGAGCCATCTCACCGCTAGCCTGTGATTGATTACGCAGTGCACACAGCAGTGCTGCAGTGATCGGCAGCTCGGTCCTTTTCAGACCCAGGATGAGCAGACAGTGCCAGGAATGAGGACGCCTAACTCTCAGAATCACAGCCCAGCCCCAACAGGCAATTAGGTAAGTGGGGCCACAGCCCTGTGCACATTTGAGAGATTTCTATGAGACCAGGGAAGGCCGCACAGCCACCTGGGAATGTCAAAGAAATCGAGGGCGGGAGCATCAACCATGTGAAAGAGCAGGAGTCTTCCTACTGTCACCTGGGAGCTTTAGGAAGCGTACAAACTCACAAAAGCCTTGGGGTCTGAAGAGGCAAAAAGAAAGCAGGGAGCCTGAAAGAATCCGTAAGTACCTTCCTCTAGCTTACAGAAGGTGGATTTCCAGTGGATGAAAGTAGAAATATCTATTTTCTAAATGGGACTTCTAAGTGCTTCCAAATGCTTTACTCTCTTTTCCCTCTCCATTGTCTTCTTTAAACATTAATGTACCACAGAGAGAGGCTCACTGCCATCTGAATCATGTGCATGGAAGACTTGTTTAAAATAACTTGTGGGCTTTTCTACTTAAAAAGTTAAGGCATAAGCTCTTAGGCTCCTCCTTAGACTCCTGCTTTGCTAAGCAATGGGAAAATATGGATCTGTTTGGTTTGTTGTTTTGACCTGGGGTCTCCCTATATTCTTTAGGCTGGCTCTCAGCTCACTATGGAGCCTAGGATGATTTCAAACTTGCAATGGTCCTCCTGCCTCAGCCTCCCCAGTGCTGGGATTCCAGATGTGCACCATCATGCCCAACAAAAAATAAGCTTCAATGATGCACAGTAGTGCAGCTCTACCAATTAAAATACATAGTCCTGATGCAGAATAGAAACCTCTTTTCCCAAAATTTAGTCACTGGTATATACTTCTTTGCAGAAGAAGGACTCTGTCTTTCATTAACAATGTCACAAGTCCTCTGGTGTCAGCTGTTTTTAAGAACGAGTGTGCAGGACTTTTTTTCTGATCAAAACTTTTTTTTCTTATTTAAAAATCGTAAGCAACCCCATAAGTATTACACATAATAAAACTATCCCTAGAAAATGGGTGTCTAAATGAGAAGCCCAAGTGACATAAATTGGAAACTGTCTGGACCCCTGTGGGGGGGTCAGGCCAGGTTTGCTGTCTTAGTTGCTCTTCTCTCATTGCCAGGACAAATACCCGACACCCCAAACAAGGAAGGAAAGGTTCATTCACCTCACAGTTCCTGGAGGTTTCAGTCCATATTCAGCTGGCTCCAGGGCTGAGTGGCACAGGGCAGAGAGCATCCAGTTCATGGTGGCAGAACAGCAACAGTGGCGAGAGACAGAGAGAGAGAGAGAGAGAGAGAGAGAGAGAGAGAGAGAGAGAGAGTCTGTTTCCCTGTCTTTCTTATATTACATTACGTTATTTCCTCAGGCTAGGGAAGGTACATACACACATAATCCAAGCAGTACTAAAACCCATAATGCCAGTAGTACTAAGACCCATGGTCCCAGTGGATCCTGAGTTAGTCTCAAACTCTAGAAGTCCCCGCCCCATGACTGCATGAGGCTTTGGGAGGACAACTAGATGCAAACCATAATACCCGCTGAGATGAACTTCTCTTTATGATGCCACACTATTTGTCTCAGCTTACAACAGGATGTCTATGAACTGCTCCAACATGGCCATTTTACTCATAAGTCACTGTTACTGACCAACATGGCAGCCCCAGTTCCACAGAAGTGCTCATCCTGAGACTGAGGCCTTGCACATTCTCCCACGTGAAGCCTTTCCCTCAAGTTGTTACCAGAGTTGTCTTCCCTCACCCCATCACTCCTGTGGCTCTCACTGAGCCCCAGATAAAACACCACGCTAGCTACCTTAGCAGTTACGCTGCCCGCGGTCCACAGAATGCCTCCGCTAAGCACCCACACTTGTCTGTACATGCTTTCTGATGGACTCCGTGGCTGCTGGCAGGGGCAGGAAAGATGCTGCCAAAGTCCACAGAAACGTGGGAGTGATCCTCTTGTTGCCCTCAACGGTAACCAGCAAAGCATGACCTTCTGCCCCAGTCTGAGTAAGTGCAGGTGGATCCGAGGATGCCAGGTGATGATACCTAAAGAAGTCCATGGGGTGATGGTGCTTTTCTCAGCCTCGGCTGGATTCCTCAGCACCTGCGAGTGCCCTTTACTCACACAGTGCTAGGTCAGAAATATACTGCTGTGTCGCTGGACTCCTTCTCTTGGGCACACGTGGTGCTGGACACAAGCTCCAGTCTGGCCCATGAACAGCTGGGACATAGCTGAGGACACAGGTGTTCATATTCTTTTGACCCATGGTCAAAAGAACCACAGAGTGCTACACAGAGACTGGAAAGGAGAGAGCAGGTGGCAGAGAAGAGAGGAAATGGGGCTGTGTCCTCTCTGTCACTGGCTGGCCAGCTGTAGGTTTCTGCGGTGATAAATTCACATTAGGATTCTTCAGTGTTCACGTGGCTCTATGCAAGTGACGTGGCAGTTGCTGGGAGAGAAACCTTGAGACTGTGTGGCTCGCAGGAAAATGCTGTGTGTGGCAGGAGACTTGGCCTTCTTTCCAGAGAATAACCAAAAGGTGCCTTCTGGTGGTTCCCAGCTTTTCTGTGCAGAGAACAGCCTTTGAACAGCCCCCACTGGCCCAGCTGGAGGTCCTGGGGTTGAGCCCCACTGCGGAATCCTCAGGGTGCATCAACTGGGAGGCCACCCTTCAGCAGGGAGCAGGGGCCCCATTGGGTGGGCACTGAGGCTTTAGGGTTGTGCATAGCCTCCCCAGGCCGAGGCAGCATGGCCCAGTCAACATCATCCAAACCCTCCGAGCTTCCCCAGGGCCCTAGGACCAGCTCGGGGTGGAGAAAGAGGGAGGGAGTCAGCAGGCGTTCACTTCATCTGCGTCTTGGGCACTCGCAGGGACACGTTTATATCCACAGCCGCACTAGCAGGCAGTAGCGTAGCTATGCTATGGAGGGAGGTTAAGTCGCTTGCACAGAGCCACAGGCCCCCTTAGCGTCTGTGTGGACCTCCATTGCCTTCCCTGGCCTAGCATCCCTTCATCCTTCTTCACTCAGCTCTCTCCCCTGAGTTCCCACAGGGCCAGTTTCTTCCATCGCCCACCTGGTCTCTGCTCCTCAGTGCACACGTGACCAGGAACCTCAGCAAGGCCTCAGTTGAAACTCCTGGCAAATCCATTCTTCCCGCCTTTACTCACTACTGTGAGTGCTGGGTGAGTTTGCTGCTGCTGAGGAGGCCTGGTTCTCCACATGAGACCAGCAGAGGAATAGACAAAGCGGGAAAAGAGGAGACAGATTTCCAGGGACATCTGAGTGACAGGACATAGTTAGGCCTGAGAGCAAGGCAAGCTCTGGGCTTCTCAGCTGTGTGAGCCAATATGGCCTGGGCTCGTGCTACTTAACTAATGAAATCAAATGCTAAAAAGCTGGAACTAGAGCTCAGCACTGTCTGATTCCAAAGCCAATTCTCTTTCTACTCTCCAGAATGACTTCCCCCAAATACAGTGCTCAGGGAGCCTATATTTTCCTAAAGCCCAGACTCACAGCCTAAATTTCAGGCTTTAGAACAGAAAACAAATCATGGCATAGCCACAGGGTTGAGGGTTATTGACTCCTGGCACCAGTCCATTGTGGAAGTGCTCTCTGTAGCAGACACACTCATGTCTGTGGTTGTCTGGGGACCAGGGAAAGAAAGTGTCACTTGGGATCTGGACTCCATTGGCATGCTGGGGTGTTGGGCTATGAGGTGACCCACATAAGCTGTGGTGGTGCTGGTCCTTTGAAGGTGCTAGTGGTAGTTAGTCCAGTTGTCTGATGCCCAGCAGGTCACTAGCAAGTGTTCCCGGAGAAACACGGCTCGGAGGCCATCTTGGTCTACAAGGCCGACATGATTCCACTGGTCATGTGGCTTGAATGATGGAAGTTATTTCCTCTTTACAAAGCCTGGGGAGTCTACGATCAAGATGCCAGCAAGGAAAGCATTTCAGTCACTTTCCTTGCTGCTGGGACACAATACCTGAGGCCTACAATTTCAGTGGGAGAAGTTTATTCCAATGCATAATTTCAGAAATGTTGGTGCATGGTTGGCTGCTCCAAGGAAGAAATAGCATGGTGGAAAGGTCTGGCTCAGGTCATGGTGGGCAGGAAGAAGACAGAAAAGGGAGAGAGATGGAGGCTTCCAGGTCATGCCCCTGGGACCTGCTGCCTCTGACCAAGCCCCGCCCCCTAGTAGCACATTCAGCTATATCAATGGATTAATCCACCGATGAGTACAATACCCCATGACCCAGTCTCCCTGCCAAGCCCCACCTCTGAACACAGAGGCTTTGGGGGGACACCGTAGATGTAAGCTCTAACAGGTGGTTTCATTCTGAGGCCTCTTGGCTCGCAGGCAGCTGCCATCTGGCCGTGTGCCTGGAGGACCACCGTGGAGAGTGGCTGTACTCCCTGGTCTCCTAAGGGCACTAATCCTTCCTGGATCAGAGCCTCATCCTTATGACCTCATTTCATCTTAATAGTTCTCATGAAAGCCCTGTCTCAAACTATCATCACATTGAAGGGTAGGGTTTCAGCCTGTGAATCTGAGGCATGTGGGAACACAAACATTCTACCTATCACAGGGATTCCCAGGGTTAGAGGCAGAGAGGACCCAGAGCCTATCACTCATGAGAACCTGCTGCGGGGGAGGCTGCTCTCAGAGCACAGACTTGGAGAGTTTGCAATAATCGGAACAGATACTGCCTGGGCCTGTGCTATTTTGCTATCCTGTCAAGGTCAAGATGTTAGATTTTCTTCCTTTGTTTTGGTGGAGCTTCCTGGTTTCAAGATAAATCCGTGTGCTAGGGTTTGTGGCCTCACAACTGGGAAAGCTAAATTAGTTAATTGAAAAATGAAAAATAGGAAAATTAAACCAGCAAGTTCTCCAGACATATTGAACCAATTTAAAACCTAGGTTAACATTGATTTATTGTTTTAATAAGTTTCCCATGTAAGGAAAAATGAGTGGTCTGTAATATAAATAAAAATGGGAATGCATTTATCTGGCTGTGATGCACAGGAGCAATGGGCCAGTGACTTCTTGAATTTTCTGCATTTTTTTCTTATCTTCAAAACCCTTAGGCCTTACATGTTATTTGTAGTCAAGACCAATGTCCACTGAATTGATACCCTGAGTTCTCCCTTCACCCAAAGGGCCTGGGAAGCTTTTTCCAAATTCAGATGAGTGTGTGAAGAGGCCCAGTACTCCAGGCAGGACAGTGTCATGGCTGAAGAGGGCCGAAGCTCAGAAGAGGCCATGAAGGATAGTGGGACCTGCATGACCCTGGCAATATAGCTCAGTCGGGGGTCTTTCTGTCAGCACAGAGGAACATGCCATTGAGCCTGGGCCTCCTTGGCATCCCATGCCATCAGAAAGAGCTTCAGTCTCACAGACAAGGTTCTCTCAGGGCACATTCTGGAAGACTCAGGCAGGAGAGGCTGTGTGCCCTTCCACCTAACAGGGCAGAGGACGAGTGGCCTGGGTCACCTCTGACTTTGACAGCTTCTAGACCACAGACATCAGGGATGTGTTCAAGGCCTTGTGGACAGGCAGAGCCCAGAGCCCAGACTCTTTACCTCTCAGGCAGTTACCTCTAGAAAGTAAGGAACTCCAGCAGGTTGACATAGATGGCACAATGGCTTTAACTGTGTTCCTGTCGCAAGAGAGTAAAAGGATCTTTAATCCATCTTAATCTTTGAAAACATTGTGTTGCTTCTCCACACCTCCCTAAGCTGATAGTGGAAGCCCCAGCCCCTCCTGTCCTCAGCTCAGATGAATGGACTAAAACTGGAGTATCCGTCTGGAAGGAGTACACAGCCATCGGCCACGGGAAGCTGGGGTCTGGTTTCATTTCCACAAGGCGGGAGTGGAACAGCTGAGAATGAAGCGGCATGGGGATTTCCTTGTCTTAACCCTGTGTTTCTCCTCTTCTTCCTTACTGTCAAAATCACTGTACACCTGAAGGCAGTGACGTGAACATCTGAGGTGGTGAGAGCCCCTCCATCTCCCCCAGAGCTTGCTTCAAGGAAGCCTTTCCTTTTCTCCAAAAGTTCTCTCCTGCGCTCCTGTGGAGGGCTGAACCACAGCTACCTGAGTGACCCGTAACATTCTCAGCGTTTTGCTTCTCCAGCTGAGTGACAGATGCACAGGTATTTTTTTTTTTTTTTCTTATCCCTTTCTTGAATGTCTAATATATATTGCATACTACATTTCCAAAATAAAATCACACTAAAAAACAAAGGTGTTATGGCTGAGCAGCAAGAATAGCTTTTGAGACGTGACACACATTATGCACACGAGATTTCTTACAGAGTCCAGAGAAGACAGTTCCCAGCCAGTGTTTGCAATCTTTGCTCCACGTAAAGGAAATCGAATCCATCAGCTACTGAGTAGAATCCGAAAACAGTAGCAATAGACCGTTCTTCGCCTTGTTTGGTCCCCGTGGAAAAGTTACAACTTCTGGCACGCGTTTATCCCTTTGGAAGCTCGTTTTCACTCACATCATTTCTGCTTGTAGCCCCTGACAATGGCTCCTTCCCTCTGGGCATCACAGAGAGGCTGAGGACATGGGCGTGGCCAGGAGCAGCTCCAGAGGTGTGCCCCACCGAATGTGGCTTCCAGCTGCTGGGCTCCGCTCCCTGACCTGCCCCTCAGCAATCCCGCTGGTATCAGCTGTGAGATGAAATCAACTGGGAACGTGCATTTGTCACTATTGATTTGTATCGGAGGCATCTGTCCAGCGGCACATTATCACCAATGGTCGAAGATAAAAGGCTGGGAGATAATAGGGCTAGACGGTTTCCACAGAAGCTCATAAGCTCTATCGCAAAGCACTTGCTCACCTTAACAAGTCCATGAAATGACTGCCATGGAAAAGGCTTTAGATAAAAACGCAGGAAATCTTTCAGAATCACCACAACTGCTATCTTCCAGGGCTGTGTATGCACATGTATATCTACATATGTTTTTAATTGAGCTATTTCTTACACTTGATAACAAGGAGGCCTAGCTCAAAAGGTAAAGTCTTTATTATCTACATTCAGCATGAATTCCAAATAGGAGGCCGAATGTGGGTTCTTCTATTATTCCACTCCAAGTGATAATTTCAATGTAATTAGCCTGATGGATGAGTTACTAGCTGAGGTGGACAGAGAGTAAACACGCTGCTATACAAGACTGATGCGGGTCGCTTCAGAGAATGCAGTGGACCTGTTTGATAAAATGCCCAGCTTGTGCTGGCGAGGAAGCCCTGAATACTTTGCTGTGGTGTAATGGGCAGGAAGGGTGTTGCCAGCTCTGCTTCCAGAATTTGGATCTACCCTTTAACCCAGGTGTGAGTGGTGGTGCCAGTGTACTCATCTATAGGGAGGTAAGTCACCTCCCAACCCCTGGGGCTTGTGAGGAAGAAGGAAGCAGAGCTCCAGGCTCCGCTTTGGCATTCAGTAGGCCTCCAGCACCAAGAACCCCCCATCCCCCACCCCCTCTCTCTATCGCCTGGAGTCCCTGTCCTCTGAGAGGGGGAGAGTCAGGGAAAGCTTACACCTTACTGGTTGTGTCTGCAGTGAGACAAAGAGAAGAAAGGAACAGGAGTCCACCAGGGCTTCCTTCTTGGCACCTCAGCCCTTAAAGACCTACGTTGGCGTTCTACCCGCAGTGTGGTGGTTCCGCTGCTCTGTCAAGCACTGAGGTGCTTCCTTACCAGCTGCTAAGTTGCCTCTGCTCCAAGTCCTGCATAACACGCCAGCCCCACGGGACCCCCCCATCCTCTGGCTAATCCAGCAAAAGAGTTAACCCCTTTAGAATCTGGATGGAGAGGGATGGACTCAGGGCCTGTTATGGTTTGTGTCTAGTTGTCCTCCCAAAGCCTCATGCAGTCATGGGGTGGGGACTTCTAGAGTTTGAGACTAACTCATGATCCACTGGGATTATGTGTCTTAGAACTGCTGGAATTATGGATGTTAGTACTGCTGGGATTATGGGTGTGATCTGAGGTGGATATCCTGAGGCAGAAGGCTTGAATGTAATATAAGAGACACAGAGAAATAGACCCTCTCTGTTGCTCCTTGTTGCCCTGGTTGGTTGGTTGCCTCTGTCGCCATTTTGTTGCTGTCCCTCTGCCATGAACTGCTGCTCTCTGCCCTGTTCCCCTCAGCCGATATGGACTGAAAACTTCAGTAACTGTGAGCTAAATAAACATTTCCTTCCTTCATTTTGGGTGTCGGGTATTTGTCCCAGCAGCGAGAGGAGAGTAATTGAGACGGGGTCATTTTAAGGCCTAGACCAGCCGTGTAGCATCCGGGTCTCCTGGTTTCTCCACACTCGCTCATTGCCTCTCTTCTAAGCGGCTTTCTCTTCTCCACCTCTTTTTTGGTTCCCAGTGTATTAGTGGCACAGCAGAGAATTTGAGATCAGTCTCGTTCACCTTGGGCCAGCCCTTGGTGGCCAAGGCTGTGGTGGGTGAGGGTGGCTAGGGTTGCCTGCTCAGGCTGGAGCCTTGCCTGTTACATTTGCCTTTCAGCTGCCGCTGGCCTGAGGGTGCTTTGTCCTGTGCAGGCTGTCATATAAGCCAGAGGCCCTAACTGAAGTCCAGCAGCACAGCCTCGCACATCTGGAAGGCTCCTGAACTGTGGAAGCAGGAGTGGCGGCAGTGTAGTGTCCCAGGTTGGCACCTACGCCAACCTGGCCCTTTCCCCAGGCACGTGCTCACTGGGAGGGGCTGCTGCGACAGCAGCTCTGGCTCACACAGAGCCCAGCCTGTGTGGTCCCTGCTTGTCTTCAGAGGTGCTGCCTCTCTAAGGAGTCAGGTTACGATCCGTATCCCTAGCAACCACTCTTTGCATCCATCCCACCAGTCTGCAAATCATGTGCCCTGAGACAGATTCTGCACCATCTTTTTAAAAATGTTTATTTTATTTTATTTTTGTATTTTGTGCAGGGTCTCACTATGTAGCTCAGACTCATGGTGATCCTCCTGTTTTCAGCCTCCCCAGCACTTGGATTATAGGTGTGCACCACCATGCCTGGATTAGCTGGCTCAGCGTGCCCAGGGGCAGGGCTGGCATGGCATATGGTGCCAGGGATTGAACCCTCACCCTGTGCTTGCCTAAGCAGGAGCTTAGTCCACTGATCTATCTCATCAGCCTTTCTGTAGCGTATTTGTCTCACCATTTACCTAATGTAATTAGACGCCATTGTGATTAATAAAATACAAATTGACCTGAAAGTCTACTGAATTCAGATGCCTTCACTGCATAGTTTAAAAATCACCTGTTACTAAAAGCACATTTGCTATCATGTGGAAATCTGACATGAACACAGTATCCTCATCTTAGAACAGTCGGGTGGTGTAGCTCAGTGTGGAGGCCAGGAGAAGGCGCACAATTTAGTGCACAGTGTGAGGGTAAAGGGACTGACACCCATTCTCCACCACTCTGAGTGACAGAGGCCGTCACTCCAGCCTGTGGGGTTTTCCTAGATGTGCAAAACTGTGAAGTAAAGGGATGGAGCTAATTCTAGAGCCTCGGATCTTGGGAAAGTGTGTGCACATCTGACCAGAACTTTCACAGTCGAATCCCTGAGGATTGTTGGACACAAGGGAGGCACTGCCTGGGAAGCCTCCCGTCCAAGACTCCACTCCTTCCCCGCTTCCTGCTTTGCCCCCTCAAGCTGGTCTTAAGGAAAGCATTGCTAGGGAGCTTCCGGCAGGACAGCTACCAGGTTTCCAGATGCAGGCGCTGTGTGGTAGCTGCGTTGGCAGGCCAGGGAGCAGAGGAGCGAGGGTAAATGAGTTGACCCTGGCTGAGCATGGGTCAGCTGTGGGATGTTCCAGGGCACAGGGGCAGCTGCTGGATGCACTGTGGCTGCTGGGAAAATGGTGTGCTGCACATAGGAAGGGACACAGCGACGTGACCATGGTGGAGAGACTCACCGAGCTACAGCCATGCAGGGACAAGGAGTGGGGCAGAGCAGGGTCAACATTACTCCAACGCACATGTTCTATGGGAAAATCCCCCCTACTTCTCAATTTCTGTGATGTTCAAGTCCACTTCCCACTGCTCTGCAGCACTGAGCAACCACCACATTGTGTCTCTCACCTGACCCCAAGTTGGTTGGCATCCAAGGCAGCGTGCCTGCTTCTGTAGGATTAAATTAAATGAAGAAATGGCAAAGAGGAGGTGGCAGGGAAATGCACAGAATCGCTTTTGTTTTGGAACCTAAAAGCATCCCCCTATTATAGTTTATGTGTATTTGTTCTTCTAAAGTCTCATACAGTCATTGAGGCGTAGTTCTACAGTTTGATTAATTCATGACTGAAGGCTGGGCTTATGGGTGTGAGTACTGCTGGGATTATGGATGTGAATACTGCTGGGATTATGGGTGTGATTGCTACAGCCATCCTGGGGCAAATAGCATGAAGGCAACAAAGAGACAGACTCTCTCTCTGTAGCCATTGTTGCTGCTCCTCCTCCCTTTGCTCTCTGCTCTTTGCTGCTGCCATGAAAGGTTGCTCTCTGCCATGCGCCACTCTGCCTTGGAGCCAGCCAAGTATGGACTGAAACCTTCAGTAACTGTGAGCTAAATACACCTTTCCTTCCTTCATTTTGAGTGTCGGGTATTTGTACTAGCAATGAGAGAAGAGTAACTGAGACACTCCCTTCAGGAATTTGATACATTTATGAGTAAGCAGTATGAAGCCAGGCACAGTGGTGCGTGCCTGTAATCTCAGCACTTGAGAGGCTGAGGCAGGAGGATCGGTGTGAGTTCGAGACCAGCTTGGTCTACAACAGTGAGCTCAAGACCAGCCTGAACTGCACAACGAGACCCTGTCTCAAAAAGACAAAATAATAATAATAATAATAACAATAATAATAATAATAATGAGTAAGCAGTATGACACTGGAAGCAGACCAGTGTGCTCTGGAAGAACCTCCCCCAGTCAGCCCAGAGCCTTAAGAGTCAACTTCTGGGGCCAGCCAGATAGTTCAGTGGACTAAAACACCTGCTTTAGCAGAGCACAGTGGCTGGGGTTTGATCCCTGGCTTGCCGTGCTGGCCCTGCCCCCAGGGTGCACTGAGATGGCAATTGAGACTGGGCATGGTAGCACAAACCTGCAATCCCAGCTCTTTGGGAGACTGAACATAGGTGGATCACTATGAGTCCGATCTCTGTAGTGAGACCCCGTAGACCCTGTCCTAAATACATCAAAAAAAAAAAAAAAAAAAAAAAAAGAGTTAACTTCTGAGCATCAAGCTGGTGAGGACAGGTAGGAAGCATCTGGAAACGACATGTGCTTTACTCTCCCTGTGGTAGGCAGTGTAAGGCTCTCCTTCATGTCCTTGTCCTGCACCCCAGAACCCATACACATGTAACCTTTCACGTCACAAGGTCTTTGCAGCATAATAAAGGATTCTGATATGGGAGATGATCTGGGCAAGCCCAGGGAGCCAGAAGGGTGCTTCTTGTCAAGAGAAGGACAGCAGTCAGGCTGCAGCAGTGGCTGCCGTGAGAATGTGCCATGGTCCCTATTTTCGAGATGAAGATGTTGATCAGAATCTGGAAAAGACAAGGAAACAGATTCTGTCCTAGCGCCAAGGAGGCCCTGGCAGACCCAATGCTAGCTCTGACCACCTGAGTGGTGAGATAATAAATACAAGCTCAGATGGAAATACTGTCATAACAGCAATGGGAAGCTAATAAAGTCTGATTTGCAGCTAAAGAGGTTTGTGCTTTGGTTAGGATGAAAAGCTTTCAATTTCACATAGTATAGATGCTCTGACAATATGTGGCTATTAAAAGAATGGTTACTAATTCTCAGGTAGCTAAACTCAAATTATAGCCTGCGGTTAAGTAAATAAGGTGCAAAGAGTTTTGCGATGTCAACACCATATAAAGGAGACCTACCAGACAAAAATGATCTGTAGACTCACATGGGCTACTTCAGTGAAAACGCAACTGATTCTGGAAATGAGCAATATCTTTAGAAAAAGATCTCATCTCTGCCCATCCCTAGATTTTGAGAGACAGTAGCAATTCAGTCTTCAGAAATGTTTAGTAAATCTGTTAAATTAATAGTCCCCAAAACATAAATTCAGAATTTTGCTGTCAGAAAACAGAGCTGTGAAGCTTCTCCATTCCATAGCTTTCAAAAGAGGAAAGAGAATAAAGATATCTTTTAGTTGACTTGTGCGTTCAGTGGCCTTTTTCTGGACAACGTACATATTTCACGTGAAACAATCTGGTTTTACAGGGTTCTAGGCAATGAAACCCACATAAGAGTCCTTGGCCTCATGTTTTGGTGGAACAGCCCAACCATGCATCTAACTAGAAAACAGGACCTGGCTAAGAAGCCTGAATGTGAGCCTTGTTTCCAAGTTCTATTCCTATTGGAGTTTTTTGAAAGTCAGCCATGGATCCATTGCAGGTAGCCCTAGACTTCCCGTGTATAGCAGGGGGGAAATGTAGCAAGCTGCAGCTGGTGGACTCAAGACAGAGGGGGATGCAGCCACAGCACTCCCTTCTCAGGAGGAAGGCCAGAGCGCACAGGTAAAGACAGGGACACACCGTCAGGCACACCCAGGATGGCATTGCCACCCCATAACTATTCCAGTCCACCTGGTGGTGGCTTCACTGAGTGGCAGGGACTTGCTGGCTCCTTGAGGGCAGCAGAGGAGCTGTGTGGCCTGAAGTGGAACAGTTTCAAGCTGGAGTGGCAGGATGGGGGTGGTGTAAGAATCACACGGAGCAGCCAAAGGTTAAGAACACTGTTGCAGCATTAAACAAAGGAGCTGGAGTACACAGCAAGTCCAGGAAGGAGGAAATGGGGGTCTATAGAACAGGACAACATCTTCTTGCTGCAAGCACCACACAGAAGAAGCCAGCACAGGAAAGCAGGAGCTCCCAATAGCAACCACCCAGCTTGGAATGACTGGCCTCCCAGAGGCTGGCCGGGCAGGACCAGCGGCTGGAGAGCATCAGCTTTCTCTGCTGGCAGAGCTGAGTGTAGCTGTGCACGGGGCGTTTGCAGAAGCGCTGGCTTTCTATGCTTGGAAAAGGACAGGTTTCATTCATTTTTAAAATTTATTATTTTTTTTTATTATGGCTGGCTCAGCCTGCCCTGGGCGTGGGGCTGGTGCAGCATGTGGTGCCAGGGATTGAACTGCAGTCCCTACAGTTGCCTAAGTGTTCCTAAGCGGGCGCTTTAGACTGCTGAGCCATCTCGCCAGCCCAAGGGTAGGTTTCAGAAAGAAGCTGCAGGAACTTCAATTTCAAGGGCTGGCCAGATAGTTCAGCAGACGAAAGCGCTTGCTCAGGCAGGCACAAGGACCACAGTTTGATCCCTGGTGTGCCGTGCCACCCCACCCCAGGTGCATGCTGAGATGAGAATAAGAACTGGGTGTGGGTGTCTCGAGTCTGTAATTCCAGTGCTTGGGAGGCTGAAAACAGAAGGATCACTACGAGTTCTTTTTTGTTTGTTTGTTTGTTCGTTCTGTTTTTTTGGTAGGACCGGGGTTCGAACTCAGATCTTGCACTTGCCAGGCAGGCGCTTGTGCCATGGAGCTATCTCCCTCGCCCCATCATTACGAGTTCTGATCTGTGTAGTGAGATCCTGTAGACCCTGTCCTAAATACACACACACAAAAAAGATCTTCGATTTCATATTCTGTGAACTTTGCGCTTGGCCACTCAGTTAAGTGAACTCAAGATTAAAATCGGGAGAAATGAAAACAAGTTGCTGCAGCGCTGGACGCTCAGGGTTGGCTCTGTATTTGCTGAGCTCTAAGGAGGGAGCAGAGGGCAGGAAACAAATGAAAGCTTGGAATTGAATCTGAGCAAATGTGGGGAGCAGGGTCCAGCTGAAGGGAGTGAGTGGTTGTGGCTCGGGGAGAGCAAACCCAGTGCGGCAGGGGCCAGTGCAGACCCAGACAGTAGGCCGCTACTGGCCCAGCTCTCCTGAGACAGTAGGCATTGGTGGCGTCCTCGCTGACCACACAACCTTCCTCAGGCAGTGAGGCAGGGGACAGTGGGGCATGTGCAGTGTCCTGGGGTCACTAGGTGGACAGAAATGGTTTGGGCTCAGGCAGGGCTTTTAGGTTCAAGTTTGATGCATTCTTTTTTTTTTTGTATTTTAGGGTAGGGTGTTCAAGGTCTCACTACTGGATCGGACTCATCGTGATCCGCCTGTTTACAGCCTTCCAAGAACTGGGATTACAGGCATGCACCACCATACCCTGTCTCAATTGCCCTCTCAGTGTGCCCCAGGGGTGGGGCCAGCACAATAGGCCAGGGGATTGAACCCCTGGCTCCCTGATGCATTCTTAACATGAGGGTGCTGACTGCATACTTTAACTTGTGGACTGGGACATGCAGCAGCAAAGTCTGCAGGACAGTTTTCCAGGGATCCCACCCTGAAGGGTCAGAGGAGGATGGTGGGGAACATTTGCAAAGGCCTTGAACTCCATGAACGGTGTGGCTAATGAATGAGCAATCTCCTTACTAGCCTGTGGCTGCTCCTATTTCTTTGGTTATCTTTTCTGCTTCCTTTCTGTCTCAGACCAGCCTTTAATGCAGGGCAGATGTGCGTGGGTGGGAGATGGGGTCAGGGCAAAGAAGGGCTGGGGAGGCCGAGCAGGAAATGGTCTCCATTTCAGAGTACGAGTGGCCTTTGGAACCTACTGGAGTCAGCTGCTGAATTACCAGGGGACCAGTCCAGCAGTGGTTCCTTTCCTTTATTCAGTTTCCCTTCAGCTCAGCTTATGTCACCTTCCTGTCTCACCAAGAGCACACGGAGCTTTGTTTGCAAACCACCAATGTAATAATGCGCTGTTAAACTACAGGTGTGGTGGTAATCCCAGCACTTGGGAGGCTGAGGCAAGAGGATCGATGTAAGTTCGAGACCAGCCTGGGCTACCAAAGTGAGTTCAAGGACAACCTGAACTGCATAGCGAGACCCTGTCTCAAAAAGACAAAAAAAAAAAAAAAAAAAAAAAAAAAAAAAAAAAAAAAAAAAAAAAAAAAAAAAGGCATTGCTGGTGCACAGGGACTGGGGTTTGATCCCCGGCCTGCTGTGCCGGCCCTACCCCCAGCACTTGAGAGGTTGAAAACAGGAGAATCACTATGAGTCTGATCTACCTAGCGAGATCCTGTAAGCCTTGTACCAGAATACTTTTTTTTTTTTTAAATGCGTTGTTAGAGCAGGGACAAAGGTGTCTGGGAGGCAGCCTCACAGGTGCAGGTGGCATGTGGGTCATTTTCTGGAGAGTGTCTCTCATGGAAGCGTGAGGGGCCAGGCTGGTCATGGAAGAAGCTCCGCAGGGACAGTCACACAGATGGGCTTTGCACACCCTTCAGGGGCCCTGAGGCTGGCTGGCTGGCTTTATGGGGGAGGGGCTGAATCCATTGAGGGGGACCCACTGACTCTTCCTGCCTGTTCAGTACTGAACAGGGGCTGCCCAGGAAGTGGGAGCTGGGGGCTCAGCCTTGGTCCACGGTGCTCTCTTTGGGACACATTGGAAGGACCCCACTTTTCCAGTGGCTACTCTGAGAGTTGTGGGCTTTGGGCCCTGCGACTGTGGATTCTGTAGTTTAGGGTCCTCTTTCCTGGACAGGAATATGTCTCACAACATCCAGTGTGGGGAGAGGAGGGCACCAGGCTGGAGGTGGCCACTGGGTGGCCGTCACTGCATCCTCTACAGTCCCCTCGCACAGCTCAGAGCCTCTGGCTTGTGTTCTACATTTTGGGAGCAGACCCTTCTAGATAAGCAGGGTGTCTATTTTCCTAAAAGTCACTTTTAAAACAGAAGTTAGAGGGCTAGCGAGATAGCTCAGCAGCATAAGCACCTGCCTGGCAAGTGCAAGATTCCAAGTTCAATCTCCAGTATTGCAAAACTAAAAAGAAAAGTAGTATTCAGTTTAAGACAGAAGCTAGAGCAATGAACTGCAGCTCTTGCTGTTGCAACAGGCCTGGGGGTACACACCATTCTGCTCCCCAAGTAGATCCCCTTACTTTAGCTAACACTTTTTGCTGGTCTCATTGATGTCTTAGTTACTTTCCTGGTTGGGACAAAATAGCCAATACTCGAAGTTTAAGGAAAGAGACGTTTATCTTGGCTTACAGTGGGTGGGACTTCAGCCCATGGTCAGTGGGCTCCAAGGCTGAAGGCATTGCACAGGGGCATGGCAGAGGGACAGCTTCAGGAGCAGCTGCTCACAGCCTGGCATCCAGAAATGAAGAGCAGAAGGAGGAGCCATGAAGGGAGACAACCCCTCCTGGCCACGTGCCACTGACTCTTCCAACTAGACCCCACCTCTTAAAAACAAGTAAGTTATTTGCCCCATCATTCAATTACCTTTCAAAAGCCCCACTTATGAGTACATGAGGCTGTCCGGAGGACATCTAGATATAAACTATGAAAGTTGGCTTGCCTAATGAGTGGCCCATGTCCTCTTCCCAAAGGTCAAGAGATGCTGCTTTTGCCCATTTGCTCATTTTCCATGGTGGTTGGGCAACAGGGCCAGGAGGCATCTAAGCCAATCATGTGGGCACTACATGTATAATGTCCTGCTGGATACGATGCTGCTGGTGTTTCTGCTGATGACTGCTAGGGAACGTCTTGGAACTTCAAGAGATTGATGCTTCTGTTGGGTGAAGTGAAAATGCTAAACTATCATGGACAGAAGATGAGGCCACACGGTTCAGAGAAGCAGGTGTGTTGGAGTGAATATTCTGCAAGAGGCCAGAAAGCTCCTGCAATAATCTGCCTGCAGAGCTGGAGTCCTCCTACACTGGGAAGAGGGGCACGCCCACATATTCCAGAGACTATAGACACAGGATCTAAGCCAGTGATACCTGGACAGCCAATGCCATTTATGGCCAATGCATTACAGTGAGGACAAACTGAGTTGCCCACCACCACCACCAGCACCAGCACCCACAGCTCACATGGATCTGAGCTGGCACACAGATCAC
Source organism: Capromys pilorides (assembly GCA_004027915.1). NCBI lineage: Eukaryota > Metazoa > Chordata > Mammalia > Rodentia > Capromyidae > Capromys > Capromys pilorides. Next base: position 18,494 of record PVKN010008242.1, read on the forward strand.
CCACAGTGCAGAGGCAGTGCGTGAAGGATGGCCATTCCTTAGCGAAGAAAAGCAGCTGAATTCTGAGCACTGAAGACAAATTGGCCACAAACTCTGCAAGCCACGGAGGTTATTTCAGTTACTGAATGATTAAAGTCTCTAATCTGTGCAGCAGTCACAAAGAACACCAGAAAAAGGGGGCTGGGCATGTGAGGCTGGAGGAAGATGCGGGGCATCTCTCTTGAGACCACGTCAGAGGAAGCCCACCCCATAAAAGAGCCGCAGAGAAGCAAGACCCTGTTAATAAATCAATGACGGGAACACGAAAACGGAAGCAGATGAGTCAGCTAGGGGATCAGGGTGTGGATGAAAAGCAGCAGCACAGCTGTCGCTGCTGCTGGTGCATTAACAAATAAGCCCCGCTGGATCAGACCGTCTTTCATACTAATATTTGGAATAATGCAGCTTTAAGAGTGATGAAAGCATAAATCAACTTTCACATGTATCTCGTACCTCCTCGGAACACCAGGAATCATATTTCTCCTTGCTTTGAATTCTTCGTGACAAGCATCAGGAGGCACAGGATAAAAAGCGCTGCCTCACTGGAGCTCGGCTGGGAGGTGCAGGCGCTCAGCTCATTCAGTGTTTAGCCTCTCGCTTTGTGCTTACCCGCGGAAGGCGCAGAGCTGCGCTTCATCCCTATGCCAAACCCAAGCCCCGCCTCTCACTCCACCCCCTCCACGTACAGGCTAGCTCGAGTCGCACTCATGTCATTTCGCGCATAGATGTGGATTGACATTTTATTTTGTTATTTTTGAAGACTTCAGCAAAGTCAATAACTGACAGAGGAAAGCATTTGCCTTCTTTGAAGCAGACATTATTCTTTCTGGCTCCTATATAGAACATGTCGCTTCTCCCTAATCACAAAGCAGCCTATTTTAGAACATCAGGGATGGAAATGTTGGCTGGTGGGGTGACTTGTGTGAGGTGTGATAAAACACAGCAAAGGGATAGCATTTTTAAATGTATTAAGATCAACATATTATTGATATAATTGTATTATTGATATAATTGTACAATTGATATAATTGTATTATAAATGTATTAATAATACATTAATATAAATGTATTATTGTCTTTAGTTCCCCTACAACCCTCCCTCTCACTTTGAACTCATGTACCCCTCACTCTTGCCACCTTCTTTTATTTATTTTTATTTATTTATTTTTTTTGCAGTACCAGGGATTGAACTCAGGACCTTGCACTTCTCTTGCCACCTTCTGAAACAGCTCTGGAAGTCTTTTTTCCTGAGTGTCCTTTTCCAAATGTGAAAAAAATATAGCTAATACCAGAGCCAAGTGCCATCCACAGATAAGACAGGCCCTCCAAAATATTGTGGGGTGTCCTTGGCCACCATCTGTCGTGTGGCTTCTGGCTGTTCTACAAAGGCAAAGTGGTTTTGAAGGTAAGGATTCTGAATCTACTCTGGACATAGAGGTGACCATGATCAGAAGGGGACCGAACTGCTTCAGAAAGTGGCATGAGCAGTGGAGGTGAGCGTGGGCCAACCACCGGAAGCCTATTCCAAGGGGAGTCGAGGTGTCTTTTACCATCATAATTTTTAACATTATATTTTGTTAGTCATACATTTTACTCACATTCATCACAGGAAGTTTGTACCTGTACCTATCTTAATTCTTTTTTTCCCACTCCCCTCCTCTCCCTCCAGCCCTTCTTCCCCTTCCTATTTGAGAAGGCATTGTTTACATATTCCCGTCTGTTCTCCATCATCTCTTTCTTCCTTTTCCCCTCCCTCCCCATTTGCCCCTCTTCCCATTTGAACACATTCTTCCTGCTTCCCAATATTTGTCCTGCACTGTGCTCCTGCTTTACCGTTTCAAGTTCTCACACAAGAGAAACAATGTGATATTTAAGTTGTGTGTCCAATTCACTTCACCTTAAATTAGAACCTTAAAGTGCATTCATTTTCCTATAAATGACTCAAATGTATGCCTCCTTATGTCAGAGTAATACTCCATTGTACATAAAAATCATGTTTTCTTTATTTATTCATCTGGCAATGGGCATATGGGTTGCTTCCAAAATTTGCTTATTATAAGTCGTGCTGCAGTAAACATGGGTATGCATATACAACTGTACTATGAGGCTTTTAACTCTTTTGGGAAGATAGGTAGGAGAGGAAGATCTGGGTCAAGCCTCTAGTTTTAGTTTGTTGAGGAATCTCCATACTGATTTTCATAGCAGTTGTACCAGTGTACATTCTCCCAAGCAATGGAAAATGGTTTCTTTTATCCAACAGCATTATCTACATTTGTTATTGGTTGATTCCTTGATGCTAGTCATTCTTTTTGGGCTAAGACAGAATTTCAGTATTTCAATTTGCATTTCTTGAGTGACCAGTAATATTGAGCATTTTTTAATATACTTATTTACTGTTTGTACTTCTTCATCTGAGAAATGTCTATTCATTTCAGATGCCCATTGGTGAATTGGGTCATTAAGTGGGAGTCTGCTTTTCTTTTTTGAGTTTTTTATATATTCTAGATGTTAGTCCTTTGTCTGAAAAGTAGACAGTAAATTTTTTTCCCATTGTGTGGATTATTTCTTTACCCTGTTGGTAATTTCTTTTGCTATGCAAAATGTTTTTAATTTGATATGACCCCAGTTGTTGATTCTTTGTCATATTTCCTGTACAGAAGGGATTTTGTTTCTAAAGTCTGCCTACATCTATGGTTTCAAGAGTTATACCTATTCTACTGCCAGAAAATTAAGTGTATCTGTTTTAATATTTAGATCTTTGATCCATTTTGATTTTGGTTTAGTGCACAGTGAGCAATGCAGGTCTAGATTTAATCTTGAGCATTTAGTCAGTTTTTCTCATGTAGATAGTTTTTCCTAGCACAATTTATTAAAGAGGCTATCTTTCTCCTAGTGAAGTTATTTGGTCTTCTTTTCAAAGATAAGATAGCTGAGTATGCTTCAGGTTGTTTCTGCATCTTCTAGTTTCTCCATTGATTGTCAGGTTTGTTTTTTTCCCTAGTACCATGCTGTCTTAGTTACTCTTCTCTCATTGCTGAGATAAACACCCAACACTCAAAATGAGGGAAGGAAAGGTTTATTTAGCTCACAGTTACTGGAGGTTTCAGTCCATATTCAGCTGGCTCCAAAGCAGACTGGCACATGGCAGAGGGCAGCCTTCCATGGCAGTGGGCAGAGAGCAAGAGCACTGGGAGAGAGCTAGCAGCTGCTCAAGCAACTAACTTCTCTTTCTTCCTTACACTGAAATGCAAATCACCTGCCCCAGGGGAGAGGCAGTACCCATTTCCACAGTAATCAATTAGGAATTCCAGAAGCCACCCCACGACTGCATGAGGCTTTGGGGGGACACCTAGACACAAACCATAACACATGCCATTTTTATAAGGGAGTTTGTAGTATAATTTCAAATCAGGGATTGTGATGCTCCCTATTTTGCTTTTGTTATCTGAAATGCTTTTCATAGTCTATGTTTCTTATGATTTTATATGAATTTTAGGGTTGTTTTTTTCTAGTTCTATGAGGTGTGCTATTTGATTGGAATTGAATTAAATCGGTGTTAACAATTATGTAAGCATGGAAATTTTCACTGTATTGGTTCCGCCTATAACAGAGACTATCTTTCCATTTTCTGATATCCTCTTTGAACTTCTTTTGTGGAATACCATACTTTTCAATGTATAGGTCTTTCACTCTTTTTTTTCGTTAGACTGACTCCTAAGTATTTTATTTTTGTTGACACTATTGTGAAAGTTGTTGTTTCCAACTCTCTTGGTGAGTTTGCTATTTGTGTACAGGAATGCTACTGATTTTTGAGTGTTGCCTTTGAATCCTGCTATGCAAACAAATTTGATTATTAATTCCAGGATTCATTTGGTGGAGTTTTTGGGTTCTTCTATGTAGAAGATCATGTCATTTGCAGCTAATGATAATTTCAGTTCTTCCTTTCTTATCCATATTTCATTTATTTTTTTCTCTTATCTAGTTGTTCTGGCTAATGTTTTTGGAACAATATTGAATAAGAGTGTTAATAATTGGCATTTTTGTCTTGTTTTATTCTTGGTTTCAGAGTGAAACCTTTAATTTTTTTTGACTATTTAGCATAAGGTTGGCTGTTGGTTTATTATATTTTAGTCCAATACTAAAGAATTGGGAGCTAAGCCAAATAGGTCTCAACTTTCTTCCATAGTAAACTGAAGAGGCAGGACCCTGGTGACATCACACAGATGCTGCAGAAATCCAAAACATCATGAATGTCTACTTTGAGAATCTGTGCTCAGAAGAAATGGACATATTCCTAGATGCATATGAATTACTAAAGCTGGATCAAGAAGATATAAAAATTCAGTCAGTTATCAGCCAGTTTGTCAGTTATCAGTCAGTTGACATGAGGAGAAAAAAACTACCAACCAAAAGAAGACCAGGTCCTCTTAGATTCACTCTTAAATTCTGCGAGAACTTTAAAGAAGCTCTAATGATATTACTCCTAAGACATTTTAATGAAATTGATAGGGAAGAAATAGCCCCAGCTTTTTTTTTCTTTTCTTTCCCAAGTTGTTATTTCCAGTGTCTCTATTCCAAATCTTGGGGAGGTTGCTTTGTTGCTGTTTATCACTCCACCATCTTCCCAGAAGTCCTCCACTCACTGTAATAATTTTTGGTGAGAAGTTTGTAAGCAGCCAATCCAAGAAGCTTTTTCCGTTCTCCTTTCTACTGATTGGCTGCCACCTTATAACTCATTTCTGGCAGATGAACTAGCATTCCTGCATCATAACAGTTGATCATCCTTCATGTAGCTATCTTGAGTCTTCTTGGTTTTGTTCTTAAAGTCCTAAGATCCCTAAGATGCTTCCACTATGCTTTGTACCTTCCAAGGCTTTATAAGGACAGTAATTAACAAAACTAAATTACTTAACTGCAGGAGACATGGCATGTTTAGATTTTAAACTATGAAAACTAGACATTTCTAGGCATTTTTCTGGCTACATCAGATTTTCACAGCTTTTCACAATTTGTGGTTGCTCTAGGAGTATAACTCTTTGAATTTTAGGTGTTCATTGTATAACTCTGTATACTTTAGGTAAAGGATAATACCTATATACAATTAGATATTTCCTATATACTAACTAGTTGGAAAATACCATAGTCACTTGATAACTTCAAATGAAGATGGCTAGAAAATGTATGGACAAATTCAAGTTGGGTTTAAAAAACTTTTATGTATGCACAGATGCCTGCATATCTTGTGAATGCTTAGGTTCTGGGTAAATATTTATGAAATTATGGATCAAGGACCTTCACAGAAAGAATTTTCCCTAAAAGTCAATTAAAGCACTTATGAAAAGAGTCAAAATTAACTTTTCCATAACCCAAGAAAATAAGCAAACATATTCAACCATCCAAGGAACATTAAAGTAAGCAACTGAATAATTGTAATGATAGGAACTTAGTGACATTTTGGTTCCTGTCACTCCCATTCCTTTCCTCACAGTCTCACAGTACTTTCACAACTGAAAAAGCTACAAGAGAAGGCTATCTACTCTCACAACTCCTGTTTAATGAAGTAGTTGAAATTTTAACCATAGCAATCAGAAATCAATGAAAACTACAGTTCTCTGAAAAAAGAGATCCTAGAGGATTTCAGAAAATTGAAAGATATTCCCTGCTCCTGGATAGGAAGAATCAATATTGTGAAGATAGTCATACTCCCTAAATTGTTATACAGATTTAATGCAATTCCTATCAAAATACCATCAACATACCTCACAGACCTGGAGATGTCATTCCTAAACTTTATTTGGAACCAAAAAAAGACTCAGAATTGCAAAGACAATTCTGGGCAACAAAGGTAAGGCAGGAGACATTACAATTCCTGATCTAAAATTATACTACAAAGCTACTGTGATAAAATCAGCATGGTACTGGCAAAAAAAAATAGACCTGAGGATCAATGGAATAGATTAGAAGATGCAGAAGCAAATACAAACACACTCAGCCACCCTATTTTCAACAAAGGGGACAAACATGTTTATTGGAAGAAAGATAGCCTCTTTAATAAATGGTGCTGGAAAAACTGGCTCTCTGCATGCCAAAAACTAAAATTTAATGCAGGTCTATCACCATGTACTAAACTAAAGTCAAAATGGATTAAAGATCTAAATATTAAAAGAGAAATATTAAATCTCTTGAAAGAGCAGATGGGACAAAATCTTGAAAACATTGGGGTAGGCAAAGAGTTCATGGACAAAAATCAAAATGCACATTTGACACTTGAAAGAGCCAACAACTGGTACCTCCTGTGGCTAAGAAGGTTTTTCACCTCAAAAGAAATTACCAACAGAGTGAAAAGACAACCCACAAATTTTGAAAAGATTTTAACTAGCAAGTATTTGGACAAAAATCTTCTATCTAGAATTTATAAAGACCTAAAAACCATTAAGGTCCCAAAATTCAAAGACCCAATCCAGAAATTGGCATCTGAGATGAACACACACTTCTCAGAGAAAGAAATTCAACAAGCCTATAAATACATGAAGAAATGTTCCACATTGTTAGCCATTCATGAAATGCAAATCAAAACAACACTTAGATGCCATCTCACCCCAGAAAGAATGGCTATCATAAAGAAATCAACCAACAACAAGTGTTGGAGAGGCTGTAGGGAAAAAGGAACATTTCTCCACTGCTGGTGGGAATGCAGACTGGTGCAACCATTATGGAAAGCAGTGTAGAAACTCCTTAAAAAACTAGAACTGTATAAAAATACCACATCTTTTTCAACCATTCCTCAAATGATGGGCATTTCGGTTGTTTCCAGGATTTGGCTATTACAAATTGGGCTGCTATAAACATAGGTGCACAAATATCACTATGGTTTTTTTATAC
>PVKN010008243.1:0-12256 GCA_004027915.1 Capromys pilorides
TGCCCAGTGGGAGCCTGGCTGCAGATAGCTAGGTAGGGCTCCTGAGGTGCAGCGCGTCGCCATAGGAACAGCTCAGGCTGCGTGCAGAGAGCGGCTCAGAGAAGCTGGCGCTGGGGGAGGTGGGCAGGCATGGAGGGGGTGCTGCATGTGGAATGGGGTCTGCACACAGCTGCTCCCCACACGCCTGCTTGGAGAGCTGGGGGTGCTGGTGGGAGGGAATGAAGGAAGACTCTGGGGTCTTTGTTTTCAGAAATGCCCATTGGGGAGGTCCTCAGACCAGAGACCAGAGACCAGAGGTAGTGAGAGGACGGCCACGGCTGGAGACGGCCTCATAGTGGCCAGTTGCTAGGACACAGGGTCTTTCCCAGGGGCCCAGGGTAACTCAGAGAGCACTTTGTGCCTCATTCACTTATTCATTAATTCATTTAATCCATAAACACCTCTCAGGCAGTGGTTCAGGCTGCCGGCTGCAGGACGAAGGGCTGTAGGAGTTGCTCTGGGGATGCTGGGGTCGAGTTCACATGCAAAATCCATTAATGTCAGGCAGGAAGAAGTGTCCTGGGGTGGCTGTACCAGGACCTGGTGGGGGGGTGGGGTGGGGGGTGGAAGGCAGAGACTTGCTTTGCAAGAGCCCTGCAGGCACAGGGAGAAAGGCCCCAGCTTCTTCTGTCTCACTCCCAGCTTCCACCTGCTGGCCTGGGGGCAGAATCTTTCCATATCTCCAACTCTCAGAGTTGGAAAAACTGAAAACTTTTGCATTTCTACATAATTGCATGACCCCGGTAATGTTTCCTTACAAATAAGAGAACACAGCTCCAGAACATCTTAAATTCCTTGAAAGCAGTGTGTTTCCACAGTCTTAAACTTGACAGAACTCTCTGCCAACAGGTTGGGGGCTGAGCCACTGGCGCTCCCCTCCTTGTGCAGACGGGAGATGATGCCTCGAGGAGAGGGTTCGGCTGCACTAACCCCAGGGCCTCTAGCCCCTGCCAGCAGTGACTCCAGCCTGGAGAACATGAGTTCTTTCTTGTTTCTGCTAGATGCCCAGTCCCTTGCCTGGCCTCTGACGAGCTCCATGGCTCTGACCTGCCTGGGAATGGACAGGTGTGAGTGGCCCGGCTGATCCCCAAGACTTGGCATCAAGCCTGGGGTGACGCCTTTGCAGGTCGGGCCCAGTGTGAAGAAGGAGGGGCTCTTCCTCCACAAGGTCAGAGGGGCTGAACAGCATTTGACAGCACTTAAGACGGCACTTGTGGGGCTGCACACCTGCCACCAGCGGCTCGGAGGCTGAGGCAGGAGGGTTGAGAGTTTGTGCTCAGCCCGAGGAGCAGCTGGGCATACAGGCAGTGGCGCAGCGTTGCCTAGCATGTATGAGGCCTGGGATTCCAGCTCCAGCACCACACACACACATACACACACACACACACGCGCGCGCGCGCACACGCACATGCACACGCACACACAAAGGCAGATTTATGTTCCGAAATATTAGAGGTTTTGCACCATTCTCTGGCATCATACTCCCTAAGCTAATTCTGTTTTTTAAGCAAGAGAATACAAAATAGTAAAAAATAAATTTAAAAAACCATTAGAAACAATATAGAATTTCACTAAAATAAATAATAGGAATTTGACAATGGTTGTTATATTGCATGATGCTGTCTCAAATTAGTTGTTTAGATTATCAGACATAAGCATGCAAAATTGGTTTTAAAAAAAGTTGTGAGAAATTAAAAAGGAGAAGAAAAAAAATTAAGCATTAACTGTTCCTTTCAGTAGACCGGCAGAAATCAGCATTAAATTATCCGGGCTACCCTGCACATGTCCGTAAATGTATTTTACCTTCCTGCCTTCTTTTGTCCTTTTCCTCATCCTATTTCACAACCCGTAGTTTTGTTTGAGAGGAGAGCTCTCTGCGATGCCCCAGGCTAGGCTCACACCCTTGGCCTCGAGCAACCCTGCCTCCCTGGCCTCCCAGTGGTGGGGATCACAAGGTGTACCCCCACGCCGGGCTCTCAGCCCACACATTTAAGCATCGCAGTGGGAATGTGTACACTCCCAGCCCCTCCTCCAGCCTAACCTTGACAGCCCCCCCTTCTTTGAACACCCCTCTGAAGAACTGCTGGTGTGCTTCACGCTCAGTTGGCAATCATCCCTCCAAGAGGTACTCCCTTCCCACCCCCCAAGTGCCCGGCCGGCCCCGCTCCCAGCATCTACCCCCCGAATCTCAGAGGTGTCCAGGTCTTAGCTCCCTCCCCTCAAAGTCTCTGAGTACCACTGTGGGAGCTATCACCACACCCTCCCCTGGCACCCTGGCAGAGCCCAGGACACTCAGGAGGCGCTCAGCTGTCACTGGTCAGATGCAAGACTGTGTTTAGAGTTAAGCATCTGCTCGATAGAAAATTAACTTCCAGCATATCTATGAGCGAGGAACCGCTGCCGTGCAGGGGCAGGGGACACAATGGAAGATGCCCTTCTCCTCTGGTCCTCATTGTCCTTGTGTTGCCTGGGATATGTGTCTGAACCTTCCAGATGTGGCAGGCTGCAGGGCATCATCAGCACCCTTCCTGGTGAGCCCAAGAGCACCTGCCAAGTGTCCTGACTCAGTGGCACTCTTTCACATGATCATGGCATCGATGATGCGGACAGTTAGTCTTGTGAACCCACATCCCTGCGATCCCAGAGGAGAGGCAGGAAGCAAGAAGTCTATTTTTGAATCCTGCCGTTGGCGATGAGGAGTCTCCGGGGTTTGAGCAGAGGTGAGACCCTGCAGGCGCCAACAGTAAATATGGCCTCAGATTAATGATTCTTTCCCTCCTGATGACACAGCCACAGGACCTGTGGAGGCCAGGCTCCTTGCCTGCGCTTCCCATGCAGGTCTGCTTGGGAGCTCAGGGACACGTGAGTACTCTGAGCACCTCGAGAGCCCAGCAGTGAGCCAGGGGCTGTCACGCATCCCTGCGGCCCCGCACCGCGTGCAGCCCGTGGCTGTGTTCCCGGCTCCCTGCATGGAACCCACTTGAGACTGAAGAGGCTTCTCTGATTGAACTTGAAACCAAACTCACATGTTCTGGAGCCCAAATGTGCCCCCAATGTGCCTTCATCTCCCTCCTTCCCCCGCCCCCAGGCCCTCTCCCCTTGGCAGAGAAAAAGATAATTTCATTCTCTATTTCTAGCTTCTTCCTGACAGAAAGACTAATCCAAGGGGGGCAGCTTCGATCTCTTCATGTCTTCACGAAGCTCTGGAAGTTCCAAAATGCTGAGCTGTCCTTCACTCCCCTGGGGGCTGGAGAAAAGCCCAGTGAGCCTTCTGCTTCTCCTCCTCACCCTCACCCTCACCCTCGCTGCTGTTACCACTCCTCCTGTCTGGGCAGAGTCCCACACTTGGCTTTTGTGCAGGCTCCAGGTTCAAATCCCAGCTCTGCTACTCACTAGCACCTCTAGCCTCCGGGTCACCTCAGAACCATGGGGCGCTGCTGTGGGAACGCTGATGAAAGGCAGAAATCAAATCCAAAGGAGAGCTAGAATAGCAGAGGAGGCTGCTTGTTGGGGAGGCACTTGCCAGAAGGGGTTGATCCCACCTTGGTGGCCCTGGGGCTCGTCCTGGTCTCCAGAAGAGCAGCAGGAAACCAGGGCTGCTGCTGTCCTCTTGGTGGGAGGGTGGAAATGTGTCGAGTGTGAGGAGGGGACCTAGGCAGCCGTGGAACCTCCCTGCGACCCTGCTTCCTGCCTGTGCAAATTTTGCACCAAGACCAGAGGTGCCGGGTGCAGACATCTCCGAATGACCAGCCAGTCTGTGTGGAGACTGAGGCTCAGGACAAAGGTCTAGACCTAGGTGGGGCGACAGGCCCCTTGCATCCTGCGCCCAGCCGCGCAGGTCCTCAGAGGCCAATGATCAGCGATTTTGTCTTTAATCAAGGGCCCAGAGTTGTGCCGCTGGTTCCGTGGGGGAGGGGTCAGAGTTTGGAGAGGCCTGGGGGAGGAGCAGGAGGGAGGCTTTCACCCACCACCGGCTCCGATGCCCGTGCCTGCCCCCTGCCTGCCGGGGTCCACACCAGAGCAGCAGAGGAGCCCTCAGCCCTGTGTCCTACTTGTCCAGGCCATACCGTGGTGACCAGGGGGCAGAGTATGTCCAGAGAGGCTGCAGGGCTCGCTTCGGTGCCCCCCCCACTCATCCTTTCTTCGGGCCCTGGATGGGAGGAGGAGCAGGAGAGAAAGGAGAGATGAATACATAGAGAAGGGGGCTGCCAGCCCCCAGCGCCAATAGCAGCCAGGGCCGACTGCTCCCCGAGGGACTGGATTGGCATTTTCATCCTTTCTATGTAGGCTTAGAGCCTGTGACAGTCCCCAGTCTCCCCTCTCCGTGCTCCTGAGCTACCCTTTCTCAGCATCTGCTTGCTACAAAGAAATTGCTGGCCTTCTGAATGCATAAATGCTTTATTAAGACCAGAGAAAAACCAACATAAAACTCCCTGGCTTGTAGGTCCTGTCAGAGGGAAGTCTCCTCCCTCCCGAAGCAGCTGCTAGGACCCTGCCTGTCCCCCTCCCTTCCACTGGCCAGGCTGACTGCTGGGCTGCAGCTGTAAGAGGCAGGGCTGGGAGCTGTGACCAGGCCTGCAAGCACTGAGGTCTTATGCTTACAAATCCCCAGCTCCCTTTGAGGTTAGGTGTGTCATCCCTGCTGATAGGCAAGAAAAAAGGCTCAGAGCAAAAGCAACTGGCCAGGTGCCTCCAGAAGGCATGGGATGGATCTGAGGTCCCAGGGAGGGCAGTGCCCACTGCTGAAGAAGCACCCTGCTGTCAGTGCCCCTGGCATTTCCTCACTGACTTCCTCGGTGAGGATGCCTCCCCCTCTGCCTTTCCAGAAGAGGGGGCAGGGGTTGGAAGGGTCCCAAGTAGGGAGAGAAGAGCCAGGGTAGATCACTCAAGTACCCCTTTCTGGTGCTGGTGACGTGGGCAGGAGCAGGGAGCGGGGAGCCCTGTCTGAAAGGCAGCCTAGTCCTGAGATCCTCCAGCCTGGCTTGGCTTCTGTCTGGGAACCCAGTTCTTTCTCGGTCCCTCTGCTGGGTAGGATTTTTTTTTTTTTTTTTTTTTTTGAGACAGGGTCTCAGCTACACAGTTCAGGCTGGCCTTGAGCTCACTTTTTGTAACCCAGTCTGGTCTTGAACTTGCAGCGATCCTCCTGCCTCAGCCTCCCAAGTGTTGGAATTACAAGTGTGCACCACCATGGCCCAGCTTGAGTAGGATAATTTTGTGATTTTTTTTTTCCCCCCCAGGGACTGGGGATTGAACTCAGGCCATTGCACTTGCCAGGCAAGCATTTATTCTACTGAGCTAATGCCCCAGCCCCTGGGTAGGATAATTTTGGAAGCTGAGGTCAGGGCTTTGGAAGGAGTGAAGAGAGGGAGGAGGGTCAGGGAGACCTTGGTGAGCTTAGGCAGTGCGGTGGACTCTGGCTGGAGCAGCCTGCTAGCCTACCTCCCTGGGCTGACTTGGATGGGAACAGAGCAGGCCAGGAAAACCAGGGGCCTGTCTTGGGCACCCCACTGCTCCCTCTAGCTTGTCTCCAAACCCATTCCCTCCCACCCAGGAATTTTCGAGAAAAATCTGGGAAGAGAGGTTCCCAAAGAAGGCCTCCAGGCCATGAGTGCACCCCCTGGTGAGCAATGGCCCTAGGGGCTCCTCCCCCTGCCCTAAGGGCCCTAAGATGGCAAGGGCATCCCTACATTTCCCAAGGTGTGGTCAGATGGCCTTAAGAGCAAAGCACCCACCCCAGGTTCAGAGAGGCAAACCCCGCCTCCCTCCTTGTCAGGGAAGGGCCTGTGGCTGGGGTTGGGGGTGGGGGACAGCAGCTTCAGGCACCTGGAAGCTGTGTGTAGATTAAGCTTTAAAGAATGACCCATCCCCAAATCCTGACTTGCTGGGTTCCAGGAGGTCCACAACTTTAATTGTCCCTCCCTCCCCCTCTCTATCCTCCTAGAGTCAGAGTCGGGGAGAAGGGTACTCCCAGGCCTTGCCTCCCCTCCCAGCAGGGCTCTAAACTGAGGCTGGGGCCTGCTGGGAGGGAGGGAAATGGGGGCTACCATTCCCCAGGACCTCTGCAGGTGTGTGTGTGGGGTGTCTGGAACACTGCTTTCTGCCTGTTGAACCGTGTGTGTGTGTGTGTGTGTGTGTGTGTGTGTGTGGCCATACCGGTGAGACTGTCAACATGTGTCACTGTAGACGAAGATGGATCCTATTGTGCATGTGTTGGGAGAACTTGTGTGTCGGGTGACTGCAGATGCGTGGTTTGTAAGCCTCTCACCAAGAATGTGTGACGCATCAGTGTTGGAGCCTGGGTGTGGAGCTTGTGACTGTCAGGTATGTGCCAGTACATGTGTGTGAGTCCCTGATTTTACCTCTAAGCGTGACAAAGGTCCTGGCTGTGGCACAGGCACGAGCGCACGGGGTCGTGTGTAGGGCGCACTTGTGTGTGGTGTCGGGTGCACGTGCTCTGGTGTGCGCTGGTGCTGCCTGCGCCGGCGGTGACCTGCGTCTGGTGCTGCCACGTTTGGGTCTGGGCTGTGTGAGGCTCCGAGTGGGTCTGCACTTTCTGCGTCCTCATGGCGGAGGAAGTGGGGGGAGCCAGGCTCTTCCTGGTGGTTCTTCTGAGTGCGTGTGTGGTGATGTGCGTGGTCCACGTCGTCGTGGGGTGCATTTGTCTTCTCCTCGGCATCTGAGCCCTGGTGTGCGTGCTTGGGACCTCGGCGACAAGTGTGTCCCTGGGTGCGTCTCCGTGCCGCGAGAGCGTGCTGTGCTTCCCCGGGGGTCTGCGGCCCGGGAGGGGCTCGGTTTCGGCGACCCTTGCCCGGCGGGCCTGGGTGGGGGCCGTGTGTCGACCGCGCGCCAGGTACCTGCGCCCGTCTAGCCGTGAGCGCCCGGTGCGCTGGCGAGCGGGCTTCCGGACGCGGCGGCGTGGGGGTGGCCCGCGAGGGGCGGGGCGGGGGTCACCAGGACTGGCCGGCGCCGGCCCCGTGCGCGCGAGGCGGGCGGGGGCGGGGCGGGGGCCGGGGGAGGGAGGCGGTACGAAAGGGCGGCGCGCGCGGCGGCGGCGGCAGCTCCTCGGCGGCGGCGGAGAGCGCAGAGCGGCCCGGAGCAGCCCTGGCTTTCCACTCGTCGCGCGCCCGCGTCCCCTTCAGCGTCCTCAACCAGAAGCCCAGCGCGGCGCCCGGAGCCGAACCTGTCCCAGAGCCGCTCCCAGGACCGCGACCCCGGCCGCCCCGCGATGACCGCGACCGCAGCCCTCCCGCACGTCCTGCTGCTCCTGCTGGCTTTCGGCCCCGACACCTCTGGTGAGCCCCTCAGCGGCCCGGCCCGCGCCCCCTCTGGGGAAGGCTGCGACGCCCCGCGGCCGCCAGCGCGCCCCGTCCTGTGCGCCCCAGCCTCGCCTGTCCCGCCTAACCCTAAGCCCCGCACGCGCCCGCACGCCCTGCCTGCCTCCCGCGCATCCAGCCCTTCCCGGGGTCCCGGGAGCAGGAGGGGGATGGGCGGTGGTGGTGGAGACCCAGGCCCCTTCCCACACCGCACAAGTGGCGCCGCTGGAAGAGATACAGAAAAATGAGGCGACCCGGGGGCGAGGATCTTATGTGAAAATGATCTGGGGTGCAACTTCGGGGATGGCCCTGCGTGCCGGTTTGGGAACAGGTCTGCGGGGAGGCTGGGGGAGGGGGCTGCCTTTGTGGCCCCATATTCGCAACAGGAACCTGGCCAGAGCCCCTCCTGGGCTCCTGTGTGGTGCGTTTCTCTAGGTGAGGGGCTGCGACACTTCTGTCTGCAGCGGCCGTCTGTCTCCAGCAGCGGGAAAGTGGCCCCCTCCCGCGGCGCCCCCTCCCCCGCCCTTACTGCGCCAGTGGCTGCAGGGGGTGGGGGGTGATGTCTGGAGAGCTGCTTGAGTGAATGCATACAGTAGGTGCCAATTAAAGTCAGAATCCTTAACAGTGGTGGAATCTCAGCCTGCTTTGCAAAACCCTCGTGTTTGCCTTTTAATGTGAAGTGTGGGCCAGGAGAAATGGTGGAGATGTGACCAGGGAGCCTGGTTTGACAGAATTAACCTTAAAAACAAAAAGATGGTGTTCTTACCTGGTCAGGTGAACCTGTCTGGGCTTTCCCAGGGCAGAACACCTGAAATTGTGTAGCCCCCTCTTTTAGCTCACTTTTCAAAAGTGAAAATTGGGCTGAATGGCCTGGTATCAGAAGCTTTCCCTCTACTGTCCCTCTCTTCCCCATCTTGGGGGCGATTTGAGATTTCGTATGTTTATTTGAAGGAGAAGAGGTGTCTGTGTTGATGGTGCACAGTAGGCAGTGTTCTGTGGTGGTCCCATAGCTAGAGACATGGCTGAGAATTTTTACTGCGTAGTTGAGCTACATGCGTCACAGATGAGGAGTGCCCACTGCGTGCCAGGCTGGAGGGCCCAGAGCCACAATGGCTCTCTGGGAGGAGGGGGGTGGGTGAGGGGCTTTGCCTCTAGTCCTGGGGCCTTGTGGGGTGAACTGTGTGACATTTTTCGCGCTCCAGGAGCTGAGTGCATCCCGGCCTGTGACCCTAAAAATGGATTCTGCGACAATAACAGCATGTGCAGGTAACTGCGTAGTTCTTAGGCCCAGCCTGGGGGGGGCACCCAGAGTCCTGGGGAGGGCGGAGCCAGGCTGCAGGGGCGGGGCTTGGCCCCTGCTATGCGGCAGACAGCTTCCTCAAAGAGCATTGGTGGGGGAGTGGGTGGGGGGAAGGGGGGGGGCTCTGCGGGCCACTGCGGCAAAACGCAGTTTCCCTGAGCTCTCAGGGCCCCTCTGTGTCTGACCCTCAGCCTGTTCTGAGTTCCTTCATGCAGGTGGCCTGGTGTGTGCTCCTGGAATCCACTGGCCTGGCCACGGGCAAGATATCCCCAAGGCTCTTAGTCGCCACAAAGGAGCCTGAGCCCCTCTCCACCCCAGAGCCCCTCAAATGTCCCCATCTGCCCCTCCCTACAGGTGTCAGCCTGGCTGGCAGGGTCCCCAGTGTGATCAGTGTGTGACCCCTCCTGGCTGTGTTAATGGACACTGCGAAGAGCCCTGGGAATGCATCTGCGAAGATGGCTGGGAAGGCAAACTCTGTGACATAGGTGGGCACTGCTTCAGCCCACCCTCACCCGCTCCTGCCCCCCCCCACCCGGGGGGCTGCCTCCCCTCCTCCAGTCTCCCTCCCACACATCCAGGGCCCTCTATTGTAAAGGTCTGTGTTTGTCCTTGTAAATCTGCTGGTGCCTGGTGACTCCTCAAAGGTAGGGACTTTATTTTGCTCACCTCTGCCCTGCCACCACCCAGTGACATGAGGGCTGGCAGCTGCCTGTTGAATAAAGATGCACAGAATCAGCACACGACACACACAGAGCTAAGCTGGTGGCACACGGCTTCCACACACTCGTGTAGATCAGCCAGCCATGGCGCAGGACTCAGGGGTCTCAGGGTTTACATGCCAAGAGTCACATCTCAGGGAGGAGGCTGCAGAGGGCCACCAAAAATGGGGGGAGGGTGGGTGCTGCCTGGCAGGGCACAGGAGTGTGGCACCCACCCCACAGTGAGGGCAGGGGTGGCAGGAGGCTGGGGGTGGCTGGAGGCTGGGGGAGAGCTCCCAAGCAGGTTGGTGTTATCTGTTGACTTTATTAATTCCTGCAATCCTTGTTCTCCATTACCCTGAGCAATTTAGAGTTGGCTGTCAGTGCATCTCTAGGCTGCTAAATGCTCATTGGAGCCTATTCTCATTTGGCAAATGCTGCCCTAAAGTCTGGGCAAACTAAAGTCCTCCAAAAATCTCCTGACAGCAGCTGGCAGCCTCAGTCCCTGCCACTTGCAGAGATAGGAGGTGCAGAGAGGGAAACTGAGGATCAGAGAAGCAGAAGGGCCTCTGACCACGTGATCTCTGCTTCTTAGCCACCCCCACCCCCATGGAGCAGGGCTCTGTCTGCAGCTGACTCATGCTGGCCTGAAGCTCTGCAGCCCCTTGCAGCAGGAGCAGTGGCAGCAGGAGCTGTTGCAGCTTAGAACTGATTGAGTGAGGATCCAGTCCTGACTGAGGCTTTTAGCCTGAAAAGTGCCCTCTTGGGTCTGAATGCAGAAAATCTTAGGCACAGAGCACCCTGGAGGAGTTTTCCAAACAAAAGCCCCTTCCCCTGGACCTCTGCAATCCCTACCTACCACGTGGGCAAGGCTGGCTTTTGGTGAGGCAGTGGCAGTCTGAGGTCCCAGGGAGGGGACAGTTCTCAGGGTTACGGCCAGTCCTTTGTGGTGGAGACCCCACCCCAGCCTACTCGTTGCAGTTCACTTGGTCCCTGCCTCGGGTTGGGCCCAGGTGGTCAAAGGCTCCCAGCTCCAGAGGGAGGTTGGTGGTCGGGAAGAGGAGCAAGGCCATAAGGGGTGGTCACCAGCTCCTTAGTTTAAACTCAAGATGCTAGGTGACAGGAGAGCCAGGAGCAGAGCATTAGGGCGCCGCCACAGAAGCTCCTGTGTGCTGCCCTCTTGCCATGCTGTCCTGTAAAGATGAGTCCCCTTCGTGTCCTCGCATCAGGACCCCACAGGCAGTCCATCAACTCAGTGTTTAGGTTTCTGCTCCTTGATGGACTTCAGTGTCCCCTCTGCAGGGTATGGGGCTCTTGGTAAAGGGAGAAACCTCCATCCTACCGCCTGCCAGCCTCACTGGACCTCCCTTGTTTCTAGTCAGGCCTGGCTTTGTATCTATTTAGCAGGTGCAGCAGCTCAGATGATAGAGACTTCAAAGTACAGAGCCTGTCCTGTTAGGAGGGAAACTGAGGCACAGGGTGGAGAGCGACAGAGCTCTGCTGCCACACAGCAGCAGGTTGGAGCAGCCAGGACAAGTGAGGGTTATCACATGGCATTGCCAGGGAGCTGGGGTCTCCCCCGTCAGAGAGCCCCTGGCCTGGGCCCCTCTGAGCTCATCCCCACTTGCTGAGCCTGAATAATGAACCAAGCTGAGGGGAGGTGTTAAAAGGTGCTAGAAATAAACCAGTGTTCACGGGAACCTGAGTGGACAGGGGAGAAGCACTCAATAGTTCTCATTTTGCTGGCTTCAAAAGGTGCTACCGTTTCATCTGGGGCCCTTCAGTTCAGAACCTGAGAGCAGGAAGACCACAGGGCAGTGGCAGGAGTCAGTGCCAGGGTGCAGTCCACTTTCTTGGTTCCCCATGGGGGTCTTGAAGGCATGAGAGGCTGGATGGATAGGGGCTCTCCAAGGGGCAGTGACCTTGGCCCTGAGCATGAGAAGCTTTAGGGGCCGGGGGAGACGGGCACTGAGGCACCTCTGCAAAGGGCATGGTGCCTGTGATGAAAGTCACTGACGTGGTGCCAGGCTGCAGGTGCCAGGACAGGGCTCAGCTGTCCTGTGCTGAGAAGCTGTGGCCATGACTTTCAGACTCTGGACCTTTGTAGGCAGAACCCTCTGCTTCCCCACTCTCAGTTTAAGAGCATCAGGGTTTTTTGGGAGTATCTTATCATGAACCCCACTTAGTCATAAGTAGGGCCATTTTGCAGCTCTCTTAGGGCCTATGTCCTACTAAAATCTGTTTTTTTCTGTCCCCCAGATATCCGGGCCTGCGCCTCTACTCCCTGTGGCAACAATGGCACCTGCATGGACCTCGGAAATGGCCACTACGAGTGCGCCTGTGTCCCTGGGTACTCGGGGAAGGACTGCCAGAAGAAGGATGGGCCCTGCGTGGTCAATGGGTAAATCCTGTCTCCCACTCGGATTGCTTTGGGGGCTCTGTTGGGCCTATTGTCTGACAAAAGAAGTGGGTGCTGCAGGCTGCTCTGGGAGGCATTTGTAGGCAAAAATGTCCTTTCTATAATTTCTTTGAAGTGACCCTGAAAGTAACTGCCTATCCCTTTGGTGCTCCCAAATCCTGCTACATCCAGTGACAGTAGATTGGGCTGCATAGTCCCCTGAAGAAAACATCATAGATCAGAGTTCAGCAGGGTGGGCTGCTTGTGGACCCTCAACCCTTACAGTGGGTGCCTGGAGGTCTAGGGGTCTCTGCAGTAGGGCTGTCTGGCATAGCCAGGGAGGTGGGCCCGCCCCTTAGACTTCTGCCCATCAGTGGCCCAGCCTCCTCTTGGTGCCTGGAGTCCTGAAGCTTCACCCTGGACTCTGGGGACAGAGGCAGAGTCTGAGTTCAGAATCTAGAAAAGTAAAAGAATCCACAAACAAAGGGGGCCAGGGTGGCAGGCCCTG
>PVKN010008243.1:12356-25518 GCA_004027915.1 Capromys pilorides
GGGGGGGGGGTGAACAAGGCAAAACCTTTAAAATATCGTGTGCCTCTCTATCAACTCCAGTGATGCCTGGTTCTGCCTCAGTTGCTCAGGGATGGAGCTAAAAGGAGGGGCTTGCTCTAGATCTTTGCTCTGACTAGTGATGCCTCTCCCAGCCTCAGTTTCCCCTTTGTCTAGCAAATCACCATCAGTGCTTAGGCCTGAGAGATGAACTAAGAGGTGGGAGAGGACATAGGCTCCCTGGCAGGGGAGGTCAGGTCTGTTCCAGGTTGGCATCATCACAGGGTGATGTGGGCACCTCACGCAGGTGCCGCCTGGACTGGTGTGCCTCCCCCCTCACTTGCTGAGTCTGAAGCTCCTGCCGGGTGTCAGTTGAGGTGTGGCGCGGAGGAACCACGCCTGTGCTAGCCCAGCCCCCCTTGCCCTGTCCTTGTGCTTCAGTTCCCCCTGCCAGCACGGAGGCACCTGTATGGATGACAACGGTCTGGCCTCCCATGCCTCCTGCCTGTGCCCCCCTGGCTTCTCGGGCAACTTCTGCGAGATCACGGCCAACAGTTGCACCCCGAACCCGTGCGAGAATGATGGGGTGTGCATGGACATCGGGGGTGACTTCCGCTGCCGCTGCCCGGCCGGCTTCATCGACAAGACCTGTAGCCGTCCGGTGAGCAGCTGCACCAGCAGCCCGTGCCTGAACGGGGGCACCTGCCTGCAGCACGGCCAGGTGAGCTACGAGTGTCTGTGCAAGCCCCCGTTCGCGGGCCCCACCTGCGCGAAGAAGCGGGTGGTGGGTGCCCCGCAGATCACCCACGTGCCCAGTGGCTACGGCCTGTCCTACCGCCTGACCCCCGGGGTGCACGAGCTGCCGCTGCCCAAGCCCGAGCATCACATCCTGAAGGTGTCCATGAAGCAGCTCAACAAGAATACTCCTCTCCTCACCGAGGGCCAGGCCGTCTGCTTCACCATCCTGGGTGTGCTGACCGGCCTGGTGGTGCTGGGCACCGTGGCCATCATCTTCATCAACAAATGCGAGACCTGGGTGTCCAACCTGCGCTACAACAACATGCTGCGCAAGAAGAAGAACCTGCTGCTGCAGTACAACAGCGGCGAGGACTCGGCGGTGAACATCATCTTCCCGGAGAAGGTCGACGTGATCGCCTTCGACCAGGAGGCAGGCGACGAGATCTAAGCAGCCTTCCCACAGGCCCTCCCTAGTCACGGGGCTCCCTGTATGCGGTCTGTGCTCTTCTTTGTGCTACAATTTGTTATTCTCTATGCCAAATCTGGTGAATGCCATGCTTACGTATATTGCCTTTGTGTCGCCCTGTGACAGGTGCAGTGCTAAACAAATCCTCCTTACTCTATTAATGCATGCTAACAAATAATAATAAGAATTTCATCTCTAAATGAGTAAAAGATATAAGTATGTTATTTAAAACTTGATAAAACAACAACCACAAAGAAAAAAACCAAAAAAAAAAAAAAAACAAACAAACCCAAAAACAAACAAGGTAACATACCAGGGCTCAGTACCGACATCCCTGACCCAGGGCTCTCGGCTACCAAGTCCTCGTGAAACCATTGCGAGTGTCGTACGTGACCTTCCACTGTGAAAATCCAAAGCATTCTTTCATTTGTGAATTCTCGTGTGTCACATCCAACTCATACTCACATCCAGCTCCACGTCACAACCTTTAGACCTTGCCAGTAGCTTCGAGCTTTCAGGGAGTGCAGTGATTTGTGTTTCAGGCAGGCAGAGCCCCGGGTTGGCAGATGGGGGGTTGGGACCTCGTCCCAGCCCTGCCACTAACTCGCTGTGATCCTTGGCGAGTCCCTACCACCCCAGTCCCGGGCCCACTACTGCGCCCCTCTTGAAGGAGGGGTTTGACCACTCACCATCCAGGTCCTCTCTGACTCCCAAACTCAGAATTAGGAAGGAGGCGGAGCTACACCAGACCCTGAGCGGAGGACCTGGTGATGGCAGTCCCGTGCCAGGATCCCCGAGGCTTTGGCCTATCCTGGATGTTCACTTGATATTGGAGTTGACTAAGTGGGGAGCCCCCGGCTTGCTTCCCATGCCGAAGAAATTGGCCCCTCTGAGTCACAATCATGTTCCACTGGAGCTGCCACAGGCAGCCCACCCCGCCCCTGCCCCCAGGCCCATCCTCTCCTCACTCACAGTGGAACCCCTACCTTGTAGAGTAGAGATGTCTCAGATCTAAGTGCGCCTTGACCGTAAGTGCCCCTGGCAGAATCTGAGCAGCAGCACTGCCCTCGCCGAGGCTTTCACAGTGGAAACAGTCGTGTGTGGGGCGTTTCCCTACTCTATGGCCGCGGTAGAATGAGCTTTGGTCTACGCAGCCATGGGCTTGCATCTGTGTTGCTAGTTCTCAGATCCCGTAAGACCTAGCCAGCTTCTAAAGTATGAATTGGCCTTTTGTTTTTTAAAAAAGAGAGTAATCTATCTTTTTTGCAAAAAAATAGAAAGAAATGGGACAGAGCTCTGTGTAGCTTTCCAAATCCTTGTAGGATTGGCCAGCTACGCAGCCCTTGGGTACCAGTTAGCTATATTTTGCTTCTTAACTTTTTGAAGGAAGAGTCTATATTCTTAGCTTTCTTACGTGTAACTTGCCGTGTTTACCTTGCTGCAAGCCATGGTCACCTCCATCTGCATCATTTAATCACAATACACACAGCCTCATGGCCAGTCATCAATCATGCGCCAACACCATCTCAGTCATTGACTATCACCCCCCCAGCCGACACCCCAAGTCCTGTGTCCTCCCGACTCGAAGCCCAACCTGCTGTCCCCAAGGCCCCTACCCAAACCCCTGGTTCCCAAGTCCTGGTCTCGGGCATCCTGCCAGGTCCCTCCCAGCCCCCCACCCTTACTCTGGTCTTCACCACCCAGCCCTCCCTTCTCTTCCCCCCACCCCAACCCCACCTCCGACCCCCATTGCTGGTAACCCTCACCCCAACCAAGTCACTTGAGTCATCATCCCATTTCACTAAAACTCAAAAAAGACCAAAAAAAAATAAATAAATAAATAAGAATTGTTGGCTGTGTCAGGTAGTCAGCTGGTACGCTGCCTGGCCGCTCTCAGCGTGAGACCTTGGTCGAGACTGCTAACGATTCTGCTCCTCAGTTTCCCCAGTGCAAAATTTCATGGTTGGAAGCACCAACCGAGTTCTCCATGTTTTCTTTGCCATCTCCACGGGGCACAGAGTAGTCCGGTCACCTGGTGATCAGCGAGCGAGGCCTGGCTACCTCTGAGCACTGCCCATCCATTTCCCACTTCATCGTCCACCACCATTGGATCAGGGCATGTTTCCCAGCACCTGCCACATGCACCCAGGAGGTGTGCAGGAACTGTAGGACATGCAGGCTGAGGGGGGACAGTCTGGGTGGGGAGGGGACACCCAGGTGTCCCCGAGAGCCAAGTGTAGTGCAGGCCAAGTGCCGTGGGAATGGAGAGTCCTGAGTAGAGGTCTCCCCCAAGTGTCATCATCCTTCCCACGTGACAAAAGATCTGGAGCCAGTGCACGATGAGGCCGCCCCGCCCAAATCTCACAGCACCACCCCAGAGCAGGAAGAGCAATGCTAGCAGCTCACCTCTGTCTCCACGTCACACAGGCATGGCCCACCCTGTACTCTGGGTGTCCATATCTGCTGAGAGAGTTGGGATTTGACTGCCCAAGCACCCCTCGGGAGAGCTTGGTGTGGTGTGCAGTTTACGAGGGAGGAGCTAAAGGACAGCGAAGATACTTTCTCTATCCTGTCCCAAATCTTAAAAGGAGGAGGAGGAGTATTGATAATTTATAACTAAAATCTTTAAAGAGATGTCTTTGGCAATCTTTTGAGCTTTTCTGACCTAATAAAAGTCCAGACAATGCAAAATCCAATCTTGTTTATTGAAAAATAAATGACAAGGGCTCTAATATGTGTGTTGCTTGGCTTTGTGAGCAGCAGTGACACCTGTCCCCTGCATGGCTGGCCTCAGATCTGGGCCATGGGCTTGGGGCCCCTGCTCCTGAAGCCCTGCTTGGGCCTCACCCTGCTCTCCTTGTGTGGCCTACAGGCCCAGGACTCCAGGCTTCAGGTCTGGAGAACCCAGAATTCCTGTGGGGAGGGGGCAGTGAATACGTGCTTCCTTCCCCGGTGTGGCTGATTGTGGGTGGCTTGGATGGAGCAGAGATAGGAGGGGACTGGGAGGGGTGGAGGTTGAGAGGAGACATACACGTGGGCACCAGAGTCCCCATACGAGATGGCCTGAACCTGGGGCCAGCCGGGCCAGTGTGAACCCAGTACTGAAGCCTCAGGCTCCATGCAGACCTCCTAGGGCTTCCTGGAGGGGGCATCACAAGTGTGGGTACCCTTCACACTCCCAACTCCTGCCCTGTACTCCTGGGCAATGCCTACAGCCTGTGCCCCTGGGCCATGAGCCCACCTACCTGGCACTTCCTGGCCCTGGGGCTGCATGTGGACCTCCTTCTGGGCCCCAGGCCTCTTCTCTTGGACTCGGCCAGGCTGCTGCCACCACACATCAGCCAGCCTCAGGGCTTCGAGGCCCGGGCTACTGCCCCCCAGCTCCAGTGCCCGCCTCAGCCCACCCTTCCCGCTTAGCCACTCTGGTGTTCTCACCGCCCCACCCAGCCAGAGGCAGTGCATACAACGGATGGCAGGATGGGCACCCGACCTCAGGGGCACCCGACCTCAGGTCTGGCGGTACATGCCTGCACCCCAGCGTCCTGGGAGCTGGGCACAAGGACCGCAGCTCAGGGATCAGTGAGCCCCTGCCTGAAAGTAAAAACTAAAAGGCTGGGATGTAGCCTAGTGGGAAAGCCCCGGGCCAGCTCTCAGCACCAAAAACAAAGCATGTGACCTGGAAGAAAATGTGACTTGGTTGGCTTTGTAAAAGTAGACAAGGGCCGGTGAGATAGCTCAGTGGACGGACACCTGGTCAGGCAAGTGCAGGTGCTGGGTGCAGCATTCTGTGCCAGCCTTGCCCCTGGGGGCGCTGAGCTAGCCAATGAGACTGGGCATGGGGGTGCACACCTGTAATCCCAGTATCAGGGAAGCTGAAAAAAGGAGGATCACTCTGAGTAGGAGCTGTGTACTGAGATCTTACACAAAGTAATAGAGAGAGACCAAGGAAGACAGAGACAGAGAGACAGACACAGAAAGACAGAGACAGAGACAGAGAGAGACAGAGAGACAGAGAGACAGATAGAGACAGAGAGACAGAGACAGAAAGACAGAGACAGAGACAAAGACAGAGAGACAGGGACAGAGACAGACAGAGATAGAGACAGAGACAGAGAGACAGACACAGAAAGAGACAGAGACAGAGACACAGAGAGACAGAGAGACAGAGAGAGAGAGAGAGAGAGACAGAGAGACAGAGAGAGACAGAGAGACAGAGACAGAAAGACAGACACAGAGACAAAGACAGAGAGACAGGGACAGAGACAGACAGAGATAGAGAAAGAGAGACAGAGATAGACATAGAGACAGAGAGACAGAGACAGAGAGACAGAGATAGAGACAGACAGAGATAGAGACAGAGATAGAGATAGAGAGACAGAGACAGAGACAGAAAGACAGACAGAGACAGACAGAGATAGAGACAGAGACAGAGAGACAGAGACAGACAGAGATAGAGACAGAGAGACAGAGACAGATAGAGAGACAGAGACAGAGAGAGAAAGATAGAGAGACAGAGACAGACAGAGACAGAGACAGACAGAGACTGATAGACACAGAGACAAAGACAGACAGACAGATAGAGAGATAGAGAGAGACAGAGACAGAGACAGAGAGACAGAGACAGAGAGAAACTTCCACGTGAGTGGTGAGGATTCTCATATAACACCAGCCCCAATTCCTTGGAGCAGCTGAGAGACAATGGGGAGAAGGCAAGGCCAGCATGATTCAGGAGTGAGGAGCACCTGGGTGGGGAACCTGAGCCAGAACAGAGTGGAAGAGTGACGCCAACCTCCTGCGTCAAGTGGGCAACTGCGCCAGCCTGGGGTAGAGCCCTGCTGAGGTGGTGAACGGCCAAGCTGCTCTCCTCACCCTGAGCAGACGGACAGAGGCCCTCAGCAAAAGAACCCAACCAAGGCGGTGCCGCTACTGTTTTGGTTTGGTTTTTGGTCTTTCTTTGAGACAGGGTCTTGCTATGCAGCTCAGGCTGGCCTTGAGCTCACTTTGTAGCCCAAGTTGCTCTCGAACTTGCAACAATCATCCTGCCTCAGCCTCCCAGGCGCTGAGATTGCAGGCTGCCACACCTGGCTCCATAATTTCCTAGGGATAATGAGATTCACAAGTGTGTTCATGGCCCTTGAGCACCAGGGGTTCAAGGGTGGAGGAGTTGGCGCAGCTGGGCCACTTGGAGTCAGGTAGCTGAGCCCCCCAGGGGCTTGAGGCGCCAGGATGGGAGGCCTGGGGCAGCAGGTGGGCTTTGGCTGTGAGGAACTCTGCGCTGCAGTACCCACATCTTGGGGGGCAGCTGTGGGAACTCCCCAGGGTTGTGGTCTCCATCTCAAGCATCCTAGTTCCCACTTTGGCTCTTGAAAGAGGTTAACAGAACCCCTCTCTTTTGTGGCCCAGCCAGGAGGTCCGGGGTTCTTCTCCACCAGGACCCTCACGCGCTGTCTGCCTCAGGCCCAAGGCAAGGCTGCCTACCGACCTGAGACTGGGCCTCCCAGTGGGAGCCCAGATGCACCGTTTTGCTTCATACATTGATTAGCCCAGGTATTCATCAGAGTATTGAAAGGCTGACTGCTGTAGCCAATGGACCCTAAGTAGAGGAAGGAAATGACGAGGAGAGCGTGTGGCAGGTAGACGGAAGGTTCTAGAAGGAAAGCTGAGCAGCCAGGAGGAGAGGAAAGCCCTGGGACAGGGAGTAGAGAGGAAGGTGGACTCTGCACACCGCAAGGTGGCCCTGGCGCTCAGCAGCCAGTCCAGCGCCCTAACACAGAGCAAGCATTGGGCAGCTTGGAGTAGGGGGCCAGTTCTACAACTCTGCGGCTCCTGGGCCCAGGGCCCCTGCTCAGCTGCCTGAGGGCAGCTCACCGATGGACTTAGGCCTGGGGCTTCCTGTAGCCACCCTCTGCTGCTAAGAATGCGTTGGCCTCCACATCCCTGCAGCAGAGGCCTGCCACCCTCTCCTGTTCTACTCCTAAGCGCCAGCCACTGCTGGAAGCCTCGTGGCGAGTCCATCTCCTCCAGGAGTGCTATGGAGAGGCACACTTGCCTGCGGCCGCTGCCGTGCATGACCACAGAAAGACACTGACGCAAGAGGCAGCCAAGTTGCAACCCCAAAACAGGCAAAAAAAAAAAAAAGTTATTAAAAATATATATGATACCGGCTCAATAGATACCAAAGAGAATGTCACAAAATACAAAAAAGGTAATGTGACAAAATTCCTAATTGTAAAAGAAGTCTAGGCAAGCGGGGCAGAGTATACATCTCCTTCATGTCCTAAGGACCTCTCTCACATGAATGCCCAGGGTCTCTTGGAGCTCCAGGCAAGCGAGGGCATGGCCTGGCTGCAGGCGTGAGGCCCTGGGTCCCACCTCCAGCACCGTAAAACAAGCACAAAACAGATTAGTATACCAATCACCACCTGTGCAAATGTGACTGGAGTGGTGCAACCTGCAGCATCAGATGTTAAAACAGAAAGCATTAAAATAAAAACAACAGCCTGGCATGCACCCACGCGAAGGTAGAGCTGTTTTCCTGGATGGAGGAGTTAATGAGCACATGCATGAGGGAACCGAGGGCCCCAAACCCACCTGCTTGTTTCCAAAGCTGCGAACACAGAGCACAGGCGCAGCTGCTGGGCCTCTCAGCCGAGGACTCCTCTTTCTTCCAGATTTGGCAATGCCCAGCGGTGTTCTTCCCTGTCTGAGCTGGGCAGGCACCACTGACTGCCAGATAGCCTACCGGGAGTGGGACAGCCCCACAACAAGATCTGTCCCCAAGTGCCAATTCTGTCCAGCCTGAGAAACCCTGGCATAAGGGTTTCAGCAGTGCAGGGTGGCACTGCTGAAAACAATAGGGTGAGGGGGTCATGGTAGTGCGTGTAGGTAACCCTGCTACTTGGGAGGCTGAGGCAGGACCATCGTGAGTTCGAGGCCAGCTTTGTGGGACCTTGGCTCCAGAAAAAACATGGGCAATGGTCTGGGGGATGTAGCTCGGTGGTAGAGCACTTGCCTACCATGCACAAGTCCTTGGATTCTATGCTCATACCACACACACACACACACACACACACACACACACGCACACTGCACGACTAAGACATGCAGGGCTGAGACCCTCAACGGCACAACCTGTGTTAGTGACTGAGGCTGTGCGTGGAGGATGCCTCCTACTGCTGCAGATGACAAAAGCTGAGGGCAGGAAGCACTAGCCCTGGGCCGACGGGCTGCCGGGGGAGCGCTATGCCTGCAGCCACCTCCACAGCTGTGAATGCGCACACCCATTTCCCTCTAGCTACAACCAGTTTCTGCCTTTGGACTTTTGAAAAGGACTTCTCTGCAGCTTTCTCAGGGTTGGCAAGAGTGTTGCATGGGTGGTGACGAGGAAGCAGCACCCCAGGCCACGTCACTTCCTGCGAGCCACCGGTACAAGGGCCACGTAGAGTGGGGCTCCATCGTGAGTCACTCAGGGTGGACCTTCTGGGCTGCCCTTCCCCCGTGTCCACCCACAGGGAGCAGCCCGCTGCACCTTTGGGCCCACTGTGACTGCCTGGGCAGCCTGGACAGTCCCTTGCCAAGTCAAAGGTCCCAGTGGAATTGAGACCCTTCGCGGTCCTGAGCGCCACTCCTAACGACCTCTACTTTTTGTAAATGTGATGGCACTGCACTTTGGGCTTCACTTTTATCCTCTCCGGCTTTCCGGTGATTACTGGGCCCCGGCTCTGGCTCAGCACTCATTCCTAGAGGTGCCTCGCATCAGTGTGGTTCCCTAGTCAGAACACGGGCTTGTGGAAGTCAAGTGATCATAGAGATTTATTCAGCTCTATCTCACAAAGGGCCTCGTGGTGCCCTCAGCATACCCTGCGGCTGTCTTCCCAATTCTGGGATTCCTAATTGGCACAGAGGTACTCAGCCACAAGAAGTACCCTCCTGTGGGTCCTTTGACCCACTGAGTAAGGCTATTATGGTAGAAAAACCAAATGGGAGCTGCTAGACTGCTTCTGTTACACTAACAGTAATTCCGTATTCCTGGAGAGATGGCAGAGCAAGGGCTTAGATGCAATTTGTCCTCCACGGCTTCCGTGCTGGAAGCATGGTCTTGGCATGGAAGATGGTAGAGGCTGAACAGCCCCCTCTGCACACACTCCCTCCGTGGTGACATCTGCCAAATGACAGAGCCATGGGCCCCTTCCCAAGACAAGAACAGAAGCGGCCACCTGGCCTTGGCCTGCCCACTTGTGACACGGTGAACTAAATAAACTCCTGGCCCTTTACTGCTGCAACATAAACCGTGACAGCCCCATCATCTTCATGGCCCTGAAGACGAAAGGGAGGCGACTCTGCTAATATCTTCACTCAGATCACCTGGCGTCCTGAGAACAGAGGGATCTTGGAGAAGGACAATGAGTTATTAAAAATGTAATCAGATCTTGGCTCCCAGTTGCAGCTGCCGATCCAGAGGTGGCTCCGTGGCTGGGCAGCGCCCACACAGTACCGGATGCTAGGCCCAGTGCAGCTTTGAGCTGCCGGGTGCTAGTCTTCTCTGGGCCTGTCAGCAAAGGCCATGAGAGGAAGTTTGCTCCCAAACTGTGCTGTTGGCAAGGCCGGCCATCCATCATCCTGCCCTGCCTCCGGGGTGCATCGTCGCCCAGCGCTAGATCCTGATCGACTTCCCAGGACTCCCCAGGACTCTGATTGTCTTTCCTTTACACAAGGCATCCTGCTGGTTCATTACGTCCAAGCCATTCTGCTGATTGTCCCTGGTGTGCAGGACACACTGCAGAGACACTTGCAGGACACAGGGTGGGACCTTCGACCTCCACGAACACCCTGGGAGTCCAGTGGCTTTCAGGCACGTGGACATATTCTTTCCACAGGGAAGGGCAAACAGCCTCACTTGAGACACCCCATCTTTAGGGGAGAGAGCCAAGCCCCAGTGAGCCCCTTTGGAGTTCACAGGCAGCACGTTGCTCTTCCAGGCATGTTGCTCAGACCCATTTACCGAGTGACCTAAAAATCTGCCAAATTGGAGTGTGACCCAGGACAAGAAGAGACGGCAGCGGGTCTGGGCTGTGGTGCGAGTCACTCTGCCAGCTGGACCATGTGACCCAGCAGAGTCAGGGGTGTTTGGAGTGGCAGTGACAGATGGGGACGTCACAAGAGCTTTTGGCGGGCCCTCTGGGTGAATAACAGTACAAACCAATAGAGTTTTTGAAGTCCTGCTGTCCTTTGCGAAGAACCCCTCGCTCCCTGAGTAGCTGAGGATTGCTTTTGATTTGCTTCTAGGCTGTGATAGAGGTTGAACTGCCCCATGACTGCTAACATGTCTGTGTGGCCAAGTGAGCCCGATCTGCCCAGCCTTATATGTGGGCACACAGAGCAGAGCCCCGCATTTGGGTGCAAATGGTGTGGGTGGGCTCAGGCTGCAGCCAGTCTTGAAGGCCAAAGTGAGGTGAAAAGGGAGAAGAGACCCACATCCCTAGAGTCCCAACCCTTTGCTGCATCCTTATCCTCAGTATTTATGGCCTTGTGGGGATGATCTGCTAGCAGAAGAAGAAAAATGCCAGGCCCGGTTTTCAGCTAGCTCTGCATGATTCATAGGTCCCATCCAAAAATGAGCAGGAAGGACAGTGACGAAGAGAAATGCCGGTCTCTCTGCGGCCTAGAAGGAGAGGTGAATGGCTCTATGGGGCGTTCTGCTGATTTATGAGCTGTGGCTGACGACATGGCTAAGTGGTTGGGAGATTGGAAAGGTGGTCGTTCAGGGATGTGGGTCTCTTCTCCCTTTTCACCTCACTTTGGCCTTCAAGACTGGCTGCAGCCTGAGCCCACCCACACCATTTGCACCCAAATGCGGGGCTCTGCTCTGTGTGCCCACATATAAGGCTGGGCAGATCGGGCTCACTTGGCCACACAGACATGTTAGCAGTCATGGGGCAGTTCAACCTCTATCACAGCCTAGAAGCAAATCAAAAGTGAGAAGAAGGTTGCCCAAGAAATAAATGCATGGATAGATCTCTGTGAATCGCAGGGTGTGAAGACGCTTGTGTCCCCCCGAGTCTTCATCAAAAGACACCAACAGGTGTCTCAGCAGAGGAAGACTTTGTCAACCGAGTGGCTAGGATGCTGGCTGTGCAGTTGCCCTGCCTTCTCTCTCTACTCAGAAACAGAGCAGCCTGTGGAAGGGATGGAGGTGAGGTGTGGCCTCAGGGAACTCAACACTGAACCCCCCATGGAGGTCAGCCCTCCACGGCCACTTGCTGAGTGCCCAGCTTGTCAACAGCAGCGACCAACACAGCAGCCTGGCCCTGGGGACCAGAGGCAGACTGACTGTGGGACCACATCCATCATGGGGATGGGTACCTCCTTGTTCTTTCTGGAAGAGGTGTAGAGTCTGGATTCGAATCTGCCTCCTGTGCCTTCAGCGCTTCCCCCGGGACGAGCACGCGCAGACTTACCTGGACCTCCAGAGCCGGCACGTGGCCCTGCCTTTGAGCTGAAGCTCCAGTTCATTTTGCAGACTCAATAGGCAAAGCTATGGGACTGTTGTGCCACCTGGGGCTTGATCCTGGCCAGGCCTGATCCAGGAGAAGCCAGGTTGCTGGCGCATGCTGAGGAGTGGAGGACTCCGGCCACTGTGCAAAGGATCCCTGGCCCTTCTTGTCACTCTCAGTCCTGAGTTTAAATCAATGATATTTTCTTTTATCACTTAGGAAGAAAATAAAAAAAATCAATAAAAACCTTTAACAGTAAAATTCAGGGAGAGCCTCTAATGGCCTATGCTGTTTGTGAATAAATGCTCAGAGGCAGGAGGGAAGCAGCTGGAGGAGGGTAGGGGCGGCACCAGCAGCGGAAAGGGTGGCTGTCACCAGGAGAAGCACTTCTGCCTTCCTTTGACAGTGTGTGTGTGTGTGTGTGTGTGTGTACAAATATCTGTGCTGTCTTCCCTGTCCTCACTCTTAATAATTTAGCAGAAGACATAGTGGTCTTTAACTTTGTATCTCAGAGTTTAAGTTAGGGATCTAAAAGGGAGGAGGAGGTGGAAATTAGCTAGAAAGATAAAAACTACCAGAAGAGAAGAAGGAGGGCTTCGTATCTTATCTGGGGGGAGGCTCGGTGTGCTTTCCACTGCCTGGGGGACAGTTGTACGGTGTGTCGTAGTGAGACAGTTGTGTAACCCAGAGGCTTGGCCTTGTGTATATTTCCCACAACTTGCAGAGAAAGTACAGGAGCTGGGTAGGAGCCAAGCTGCCAAGAGCTAGATGTTGGTGGATTTGGGATGTGGCAGCTGCTACTCCGAATTTCTTTTCCTGTACATTTCCAGTTCCTGGGGACCACCGTGAAGAAGCTGGGGGTGGGGGTGGTCCTTTAGGAGCTCCCAGGATGGCTGCTGACCAGCCGAACTGGCTCCCTGGCCTCCCTGGCTAGGGACTGTGCTCAGCCCAGAACCGCTCCTCTGCTTCACGATCCTCCTCATGCGCTGCCAGCTCCAGGGCAGGGTGTGTGTGCCTGGCTCTGGGACAGAAGCCTGGGAACTGTGCAGTGGGATGTGCACGCCCTGACCTCGGGACAAGGATAATTTACTCGTTGCGCTGGCCTCGAGTGCTGGCTTGCTCCTGACCCCCACACCGCACAGTGGCCCGCTCTGCCCAGCTGCCCACCTGCCCACCCTAGCTCCCAGGCTCCAGCGTCCCAAGGGAGGCAGCAGGCTCATGGAGACCACTGCCCAGCCTAATTCCGGGAGCGAACAGCTCAGCACCCCGCTGTTCTCTTCTGCAGCTCTGCTCCCAAGCAGGGCTCCCAGCTGTTCTGTGGTTCCCAGCTGTCACCAGAGTGACAGTCCTCGGGCATTATACCTCTGGCACACCCAGAAGGGTTTTACCTTCATTCCCTTAGAAAATGCACTCTTGCACCCTTGGGGAGCAGTGCCGGATGCTGGGATCTCATCAGACCCAGTCCCAG
>PVKN010008244.1:0-25411 GCA_004027915.1 Capromys pilorides
ACGGGGGGTGGCCAAAAAGTGCAGACTCATCCGGAAGCATCTTGGGCAAGGCTCCCGGGACAGCTTCCCCAAGTCACCTACAAAGGAGCTGGAGGTAGCAGTGCTAATGCATTTAACCAGACCCTACTCAGGCGGGGCTCCACTGGCCTTCAGAATGCACACACATTATGGGGCAAGGGCACTTAGCTAAGCAAAAACACACTTGACTGGTGTCTCCTAATGTCTCATCCAACCCTTGACTGATGGCAGTTACTCAGCAGGCAAATAACCCAGGTGGGTTAATGAAATAGCAACTAGGGCTATTTGATTTGAAGATTCCTTTATTAACAAGTATGCAATCAGGCTGGTGAGATGGCTCAGTAGACTAAGCACCTGCTTAAGCAAGCACAGGGACTGAGGTTCAATCCCCAGCACTACATGCCAGGCTGGCCCCATCCCAGGACATGCTGAGCTGGCCACTGAGTGGCATAGTAGCCCATGCCTGTAACCTCAGTGCTGAGGAGGCAGAACATAGGATTATCCCTATGAGTCCAAGCTGCATAGTGAGACCCTGTACTGAATATATATTTTTTTTTTAAGAATGCAATCATCCTTCAGCCTTGAGAAGCTCAGAATTTAAAAAGAAATAGTAGAACTAAAACCAAAGTAGCCAAACAAAAACTAAAACTGGACATTTCTGAGACTCCAGCAGAAGCTGGCTACCTCCATAAGCACAAGGGCCAGGTGAGGAGATCACACACATCTCTGGTCACCCAGGACCCAGAACGACAGCCCCTTTCTTTTGAGGACATCTGTGGGATTCATGACCCCCATGCTCCACCTCTAGAGAGGGGTCTACACCTTGAGGACAGAGAAAGACAGTGGAGGGCTGGAGTGGCATTGAGAAGGGTGTTTACCCATGGCGCATTTACGGAACACCTGCCAGGGCTGGGCCAACTTTGGAAGTACCTGAATTATTCTTGCCCCCCAGGCCTTCAGTGTGTGTGTGTGTGAATCTCAGTGCAGCAATGAGGATACTGCAGGGGCAGAAAGGAAGGGACATCACAGTGGAAGATGAATTTAGGGCAGTAGATAGGTCACTGTCCCATTGCTGGGGCACAATATTCAATGCTGGCAGCTTAAAGGAGATGATAATTTTGGCTCAAGATTCTAGTGGGCCCCATCCACAGTTGGTGCACTCCAGGGAAACAACAACAAGGTGGAGCGGTGTGGGTGAGGAAGGCTGTGGGAGGCAGGCAGGAAGCAGAGGGAGAGAGGAGCCTGGAACAAGAATGCACCCTCCAGGGCTTGTCTCCTTCCACTCAGGCCCCATTCCAAACGGCACATTCTGCTGCTGAACTCATCAGTGGTTCAGTCCACTGAGGGAGCCAGTGCTCCAAGAGCCAATCATGTGAGATCTGGGGCAGGTACAGTAGATTTAGACCATGTGGGTAAGGTGGGTCCACAACACCTGGGGCTGAAGCTACTAAAGTCCGCAGGCAGATTTTTTTTTTTTAATTTTTTATTTATTTATTTATTTATTTGTTTGTTTGTTTGTTTGTTGTGTTTGTTTGTTTCTTTATGTATTCATTTTGTGGCTGGCTCAGCCTGCCCTGGTGGTGGCGCTGGCGCAGCATGTGGTGCCGGGGATCGAACTGCAGTCCCCGCAGTCGCCTGAGCCCTCCTAAGCAGGCGCTTTAGACCACTGAACCATCTCGCCGGCCCAGCAGGCAGATTCTTGTGGGAATATGTCCAGTGTATCAGACTGGCTGAAGTTCTTTTTTTTTTTTTTTTAGAAATCTAAAGTCTGATGTTTTATTTAAAAATCTTCTTTTTTGAACAATGTGGGAAGTGACACAGATGTGTAGGCCGTCAAATCTCAACCACTGGATAAAAGGAAGAGAAATTCCCAGGGTATTGGAAAATGGATAGGGTCAATGGGACCCAGAAAAGAGGGTCTCAGGTTGGGAAGTGTTTAGATGCCTCCTATCTGGAGCAAGAGGACCTTGGCAAGGATGCTGTTCCCAGCCTCTAGAATTACTTGAAACCCACAATTTATTTTATTTTATTATTATTTTTTAATATATTTGGTTGTTTCAGGGTCTCACTGCACAGCTTGGACTCATGGTGATCCTCCTGCTTTCAGCCTCCCCAGAGCAGGGATTACAGGCATGCTCCACTACTCCGGGACTCTGGCTCAGCACACCCCAGGGCAAGGCTGGCGTGGCATGTGGTGCCAAGCATCAAACCACAGTCCCTGTGCTTGTGTAAGCTTGCCTAAGCACGTGCCTTAGTCTACTGAGCTATCTTCCCAGCACCAAAGCCCACAATTTAAAGCAGGCCAAGTTTAATCTGGCTCATAGTTTGGAGGAATTCAGACCATAGTCAGCTGGCTCCAAGGCAGAAAAGCTGTAGCAGAAGGAACTATTGGAGCAAAGCAGCTCATGAAGGCAGGGAAGCCATGATAGAGAAGAAAGGGTCAGGGGCTGGACACAGACCCCATGGCCATGCCTCCACGGCCCTCCCCTGCACGCACCCAGAAGAGAGCTCACCCAAAGCCAGCCAGTTTAGTACGTCACCCTAACTGCCACAACTGGACTCAAGATCTGGGGCCGACCCTGAAAAAGTAGTTCTTTCACTCCAGGCCTGGAGTGAAGTCCTTTGTGACCACCAACTACATCTGAGCATCAGATCATCCTACCACCCTGTGGAGGTCCCATGCTGTGCTAACTTGCACCCAGGCACCTCCTGTGCTTCTGTGGGTGCATCTGGAACCTTAGGCCACTGTCCTCACCTCATGCACAGCGGTTGACGACTCCTGAAACAAACCCACCTTGACTAGGGGATTGCTGGGATGTTTAACCATCTGCCCCAAACCTTTTTTTTTTTTTGGTACTGGGGCTCGAACTCATGCCTGCCAGGTGGCAAGCACTTATGCCACTGAGCTATCTCCCAGCCTATCCGCTCCAAGGCTTGCTTCTTCCTAGCACTGGCCCCACAGGACTGGTCAGTGTCAGGGGTGGGGCAGGAAGAGAGATGGCACCCAGATTGCTGGCTAAAGGGGTTGTGGGGCTCAGGAACTCTCCCTGGAATCCTGGAAACCTATGAGTGAGTCCCACCACACCCACTTACAGTGGGTCGAGACATGGCCACTTGCACTGGGCTGCTTCTCACAATCTACCACTGGGCACAGGCAAAATCCCACGATGTTGGGTCCAGGGCACCCCACAAGGATCAGGGTCTCCAGGCCTCTTACTGCAGTTCCTGCAATGCTGTGTCTTGCTTTCTCCAGGGTGAAGGATATGTGGGGTGGCCCCTGGAGGCCAGGTTTCTGTGCTACCTCTCAGAGGATGGTAAGGAAAATATTGATGTGGGGAAGCTTCTGACCTCCGTATGTCCCAGTGGGGACCAGGCGGGGAGCAGAGCTGCAGTCAGGTGTGTGATCTTGAATGCACCTGGCAGGGAGTCAAATATGATCAGCACAGAGCCTGGGCCCTGGGCAGTGCCAGCCTGAGGTCACCTGCTAAGGCCCCTGAGTCTCCTCGGCTAGGGACAAGTGAAGCGGGGGGAGGTAGGTGGTGATGACAGCCTCTCAGGGCAGGCAGGTGGGCAGAATCAGGTCACATCAGAATCCTGCTGGTTCACATGCACTGGGGGGTTGCAGCCCCAGCATCTCAGCCGATTGGCCCAGGGAGAAAAGGAAGGTTGGGAACACTTTGTAGGACGAATGCTTAACCTACTTGTGCGATCAAATTATGTTTAAGGGCTTCAGCTGATCCATGTTCTTACTCAGGTGCTAATTACCTGCTATTCTTACCCATTTGTCCAATGGGTCCCTTCCAGGAGAATCTCTTAAGCCTTCTCTATGAGCTTGCCTTAAACTTGTGCTCCTGGCCTCAGACTGGACAGGGCACCTGCCTGCAGGACTAAGGGACTCTGAAGTCCCTTACTGAAGCATTCTTCAGCTTCCCCATATTGTACCAACATGAGCCCTGCAGTTTAGTAAGTCCTCTGCCCCCCATGCACCATGGTCACCCCCAGCTATCTTTGCTTTCAATTCTGACCAGCTCCAATATCTATCATCCTCTTGCCCCCTTCCAAAGGAAGACCCACATCCAGTGCTGCTTCCTCTTCCTCCTCCAAGAAGTTGCTCATGGATGCTCAAGCCACCACTCCTACATCCTGGGGTCCAGTACTCCCAGAACAGAAAGGCCTGAACATTCACTGGGCAGAGGGCAGGCTTTGCCAGAAATAGGAGGAAGGGAAGAGACACTGGACCTGGAACTGCATCTTGGGCAGTCTCCTGGCTCGTGTCCCAGGCCCCAGGGAACAAAGGGAAGGGTCCTAGGGGTCTCGCCTTCCAAAGGCAGGAAGGCAAGGTGTGGACCCTGTGCACCTTCTGTGATGTTCCCAATGATCATAAGGCAGGTATTCTGCAAATGCAAGCTCTCCTGCGCAGTGTAAATAATAGCAAGGCCATGTCCCTAGCTCTACCAGTTGCGTGATAACTTCAAGCAGTCTTTACCTGCTCATTAGTTGCCTCCCCTGACCTGTAAAATGACAATTGTGGCTAATCCATTTACTCAATAAATAATTATTATTGAGCAACCAATTCTGGGCTGGACCCAATGGAATCTGTCATTGAGTGTTGGTTAAAAGATGCAGTACCAAGCCTGCCATATACCAAGTGGTCAGCAAACATCAGCTTCCTTTCACAGGTCCCACTGCAGGAGGAGGGGGCAGGTGGAGGCCACAGAGGTAGAGGCTGGACCTGCAGGCTCTTGGGGCCCCAGCCTCACTCCTCCCGCCCCTTCTGTCAGCATAGCCTGGCTGTATCTCTAAGGATCCAGATGGTGCTGGGTCTGTAGGCATGTGTCCCCCTTCCTACCCCTTGGGGCCATAAGAATACTTCTGTGCATGATACAGTCTGTCACTTTCTATAACGTATCCTTGTCTTAGGTCCTGGGGACATTGCAGTATGCCCATTATATTGATCTATCCCAGATCTTGCCCACCTTGCTCTCTGCCTGTGTTCCCAGCCCCTTGTGCTCTGGCTCCTTTCCCAGGCCTCATGGGCTGGACCAGGACCACCTCTGACTTCTCCATGTTGAAATGTCACACCCTTCAGTTTTGACTTAGCTCAGCCTCCAGCCATAGCAGACCAGCCCCTCACAGGGGAGGGGATCAGGGGTGTGTGTGCGGGCAAGCAACTTGAGACCTGGCATGGGAGGAGGTCCTCAACAAAGGCAGAATAGATATAGATGTCCCCTCTGTGAATGGGGTTCATACACTCATTCCAAAAGTATTTGCTACCCACATGACCTATCTGGTACCAGGCTTTCATCAGGGGTAGTGAGTAGATGGCAGCTGAGTTGTCCAAGAACTAAACAGTGTGTCTCTCTGGCTACCCCCACTCTACCCCAGATACCAGATGGTCCTACCATGCATTTTGACTGCAGCCATTTTCAGGCTAAGCCTTCAACTTTGAGGCTCTGTAACTCATCTTATGTGGCCTTCAGGAGGTTCCTCAATGTCTCAGAAC
This sequence comes from Capromys pilorides, assembly GCA_004027915.1. Taxonomy (NCBI): domain Eukaryota; kingdom Metazoa; phylum Chordata; class Mammalia; order Rodentia; family Capromyidae; genus Capromys; species Capromys pilorides. The sequence continues at coordinate 5,522 of PVKN010008244.1, forward strand.
CTCAGTTTCCTCCTCTGTAAAATGGGCACGAGCAAATTCACTTGTCTCATGATCACAGCCTCTTTCAAGTCCTAGGACATCATGGGGATCCCATAGCCAAGGATTTTTTGGACCTTCCCTAGAGCAAACCCATATCCATTTCCAAACATGCTTCCTCCTGAGTCCTGGATGTGCTCAAGCCACCACCCCACTGGACATAAGTGACAAGGTACTGCCAGTAACCATATCTAGTTGCACAGAGCAGGGTGAGCTGTATAATCTCCTGGGAGGGGGCAAATCCTTTCCTTGGGCTCACTCAGACTCCTGGCTCAAACTCTCAGTTTTTCTCTCTGAAATAGGAAAGCAGCTCTTTCTTTATCTCTGCTTCCTTTTCTTGGTCTTTTTTTAAAAAATGCATTTAGTACAGGGTCCACAGGGTCTCATCACACAGACCAGACTCATAGTGATCCTCCTGTTTTCACCCTCCCAAGCACTGAGATTATAGGTGTGTGCCATCATGCCCAGTCTCAGTTGCCCATTTCAGCATGCCCCTGGGGTGGGGCTGGCATGGCAAGCCAGGGATCAAACCCCAGTTGCTGAGCCTGCCCAAGCAGATGCTTTAGTCTGCTAAGTGATCTGGCTGGCCCTTCTGTTTCCTTTTCTATTTTTGAGACAGGGTCTCACTATGTAGCCCATGCTGGCCTTGAAGTTCAGTGATCCTTGTGCCTCAGTTTCTCAAGTGTCAGGATTATGGGCACACATACAGTACCCATCTGAATGTAGGTTTCTTTTCCCTGATGGTTGCGAAGATGAAGAAATTCATCTTGCCATTGGAGACAACCAAGACAGAACTGGATATCCATCTTCAGAGCAAGATGGGTCCTATTCCTGGGTGGGGACTGGCTGGCCCATTCTTACAGTATCTCCTGCCCTCCCCCATCCCTTGCCCTCTTATGCAAGGTCCTGTTGCTGAAAAGCACCAAGGCCGGGGCTTTCCTGGGGCTGACAAGGGGCTTGGCTTGCCTCTGGCTCTTGTCTGAGGCTGCACCCTGGCCAGCTTGGAAGATCTGTGACCCAGCACTTGCAGGGACAGATCCCACCCTGCCAAGTCCCTAGCTCTGCTGGTCTTCTGATGGATCCCTGCATCTTTTGGGACTGGGGAGCACCTCCTGGGCCATGGTCTCTTCCCAGAAGCTTCTGGACACATGAGCTGGGGCCATAGGCCCTGTAGTACATGTCCAAGGCTTTCACACCAATTGCTTGTTGGAGCCCTGCAGCCATCAATGAAGTAAGCCACCGTAGGCCCAGCGAGACAGGTGGACCTGCCCAAGGTCAGACAGTTGCTAAACAACAGAGCCAGGTATAGCTCAAAAACCAATTGCTTAAGAGGACAGAGGAGCACAGGCTGGCTATTTGACATGTCTGAAGCTTAGTGTTCTCACCTGAAGAATGGGAAGACTCATATTCCCAATTTGTTGGATGATTATGAAGACTAAAGAAGTCATGCTATAAAATGTCACTACAATCAGTAATCCCAGGACTCTAGGAGGCTGAGGAAGAAGGACCACGGTTCAAGCCCAACCTGGGCAACTTAATGAGAGTCTGCTTCAAAATAAAAAAGGCCGGGGATGTAGCTTGGCATAAAGGTCCTGCATTCAGTTCCCAGTACCTTAGATGAACACACATACAATCATGAGCAGTAACTGCAACCGTCACTGTAAGGATGCTCAGGTACTGTGCAGCTACTGTCATGCCTGGACGGAGCCCCAGGGTTCTAGCCTTGGTGGATGCCCAGTGGCCTGGCACTGAGGCTGTCTGGGCATCAGCACGCCTTGTTGCTGTGTCTCAGGCAACCCAGCCATGCACAGGGTAACAGAGGTGCCTGTCTGCATACCTTTGCCCTTGGTGGGGAAAGGCAAGGTTTGTCCTGGAGGAGAAGGGCCTGATGCCCTCTCTGGGACTCTGTTCTGAGTCACCTCTAGGACTGGGGCTGGGCTAGTAGCCAGGTCTTCCTCCCCAGTTCTCTACACACTTCACATATTACTTTGGGGGGGCTCTGCCCTGAGGGGGGGCAGCTCTGGCCATGCCTCTGGGGACAAGTTAGTGAGCAGGTATCTCTGTGATAGTTTTATGGCCCATGGGGCCAGATCCTTGGCATTTTAAAATTTTATTATGACCATGATTGTTTAAATATATATATATATATATATATATATATATATATATATATATATATATATTTATAGCTCTATGTGCACACCCCCCTGCCCTGGCCCCAGCCCCTAGTTTTTCCCACTGGCTTTCTGTTTGGTGCCCGTGTAGGGCAGCACCGTCTGCGTGCTCTTGTCTGATACCGTCTGGGTGCTACTGTTCCTTGTGACCCGTCGGGTCTGTTCGGGGGCCAATGTGGGACCTGAGCGGTGAACAGTCAGTGGAGAGCGCCGTGTCTTGTAGGGGGCTGCAGAGGGCTTGCGGGGTCCTTCGTGGGGCTCTGTGTGTGGTAGCTCAGGAGCCAGGGCCCCTGCTTGCTCTTCTGCCGCCTCCATCTGGCCCTCCTCATCGTCACAGCACAGAGCATGGTAGAGCACTTTGTCACTGAACCGAACCCTCTCCCGTGTCCCTGGGGTCCGCTGGGGCAGCTGGCCTTTTGTGGGGCCAGCACTGAAAGCTTCCTCGCTGGAGGAGTCCGGGGTCTCCACTCGGGGTCCGTTGGGGATGGGGGTGCCACCATTCATGAGCCGGTAGTCAGGGCCAGCACCTGGCCGTGATGACTCTGGGCCGTCCACGGAGTCAGATGGGGTAGACACGTCCAGGAAGGAGCAGAACTCCCAGCTGTCCGAGAGGATGTCAGCTGTCATGAAATCCAGGTGGCCTAGGTCAAAGGGGCCACCCACACCCGCCTTGTCACTGCTGGAGGTGCTGCTCACAGTGGCCGTGGTCCAATCATCTGGCTCCAGCTCAAAGTCGAAGTCTGAGGTTAGCTTGTCGATCTGGCTCACCACCTGGATGGGAGAGGACAGGAGAGGAGGGGACCGGTGAGTGAGCCTGGCCCTGGCCACCTAGACTTTCAGCTGACAACCTTATGGGGTGGCGGCCACACTTGAGGTCATGGGCTTGTTTGCATCTGCAGGGATCAAATGGGACCAGAGTGAACAGAGTTAGGTTCAGCCACCCCTTGTAAATGGCTCATGCCCCAAAGTCCCCTGAGAAGTGGGGGGTGCCTGCCTCCCAGCTCCGCTCCCACTCCAACTCACACATGACCCCTCTTAAACACAGCTCCAGCTCTAGGGGTGTGGGTCCAGTAATCACAGTTTGGCCTTCCTCTGATGTCACTAGAGAGGAGCCAAGTCTGTGTGGCCCACCTGTCTTCAGAGAGGAGGGGCTGTGAGGAGGACCCTGTTCCGCTTTCCACGACATCCTGGACCAATTGTCGCAGGTGGTCAGCAACTTCCTCACATGTCTTCATCAGTTCTTGAGATCCAGAACCGTGAGTGTGTGGCACTGTTGGGACTGGGTCATCCCCTTCCATTGCACCTTCCAAGCCCCCAACCTGCCTCCCTCTTGCTGTTCCTGTCTGCTGGTGTAGAGAGCACCTTCACTTGCTGGAGAAGGAATATAGTGAGCGTTATTTAGTAAGCAATAAAGAAGCTGTCTATCATGGTCCAGAGCCACCCATTAGCTACGCTTGGGGGCAGCGGGGCTGCAAAGGTCCCTGTACCCTGCTGTGACCCTTTACAGAGGCCTCTGCTCAGGCCTCCCTGACCTACAACAGCCCCATGCCTGGCTTCTGAGCGTGTAAATCAGGATGCAGGAGAGTGAGGGAAAGAGAGGGAGCCAGACAGAGGCCAGGGGAAGGACCTGACACAGAAGGGAGAGAAGTCAGGTAAAAATGCAAACCCACAGAAGAGCAGGAGGTGGCATGGCCATCAGCACAACAGAGACTAGTGACAGGGAGCCTCAGCCAGTCACTGGGACCAGCATCCAGCCCCTAGCGCCTCCCCTCTCTGTGCCTCCCCTCTCTGCACCGGCTCAGGGCAGTTGATTCATTCATGCACTAATTAAGTCCTTAACAATTGCTTCCCAAGGCAGCCTGCCCTCCAAGGACATGGCAGCTTCGTGGCAGGGGTGAGGTGAGCACCCTGAGATGAGGGTGGAAATGGGTGGTGCTTCGGGAGCAGCAGCAACATGGGTTTATGTAAAGATAGCTCTGGAAGATCTGGTTGGCCCTGGTTCCTCTCTAGGTCTCAGTTTCTTAATCTATAAACAGAGAGTGTGGATGAACTAGTTTATCTCCATGGTTCCTTTCACTTCTAGGCGAGATTTGGGGGTCTTTGTTTCTAGGGGTGACTTGAAAAGCTGCTTCGGGTGATAATACCTTCGGATACCCCCTCATCATGGCCAGAGGAATCATGAGCTGCGACCTGCAGAACTGGGGGAATTAGGACACCAGGGGACTAGACTTAATGTAGCCCCCTACTGTGTGTCTTTGGGGGGTAAGTCAGGTAAGCTCACTTTCATTTGCCACCAAGTGGATGTAAGGCTTCCAGCCCTGCCAACCTCCTGAGTTTCACAAAGACCCATGAAAAGAGCAGTGGAAGAGATCCCAGTGGAGGGGATTAAGTGTAACATCATTCTCCAGGTATGTTTTGAAAACTACTGGCCCTGGTATGGGGGATCTAAGTAGGGTGAAAATGCAGCAGCAAGGCATAGGGAGCCTCAGGGCAGGCCTTGCACTGAGCAATGCTCCAAGTCTGGGGGCACAGTTTTGAGGGTGCTCTGGCTGAGAACCATACAGCCATGGTGGTTTAGGCTCAGGGGAGACCTGAGCTTGTATCCCTAGCTCTTCCTGGGTGGATGTCTGGAGGGATTCCCAGGTTCAAATCCTAATTGGCTGCAGATAATAATCCTACTTTAGCTTGTGGTCTCCTGTCCTGCTGAAGGGGGACAACATCCTTCTCTGTGGCCAGGGTGACCAAGACTGAACAGATAGGACTGCTTTAAACAGCAGAGTCAAGACAATCAAACCATTGAGGACCTGAGCCCCATCCTTGATTCAGTACTTTTCAGCTGTGTGAGCTTGGCCAAGTTACTGAACTTCTCCGCACTTCTATTTTTTCACCAAAGGGAAATTCTAGTAGTGCCTGGAGCTGTGAGAACTTGAAGACTCAATGCTCTTGGGCAAGAGCATAGAACAAGATAGACAACCAATAGCCACCATGCACCAAGGGCAGGAACACATGTCCAGGGAGCAGGTGTGGCTTCGTGCAAGGCATGACACTGGCTCTGGTGTACACAGGCAGGACCATTTGTCACAGGAGGATCTCACTCCAGACCAAAGAGAGCCCAATGGTTCCCAGAGCCAAAGGACTTTGTCACAGGAAGTGAGGCCCTGTTTATTGGGGGAGCCACTTGAATGATGGAAGTGAGATCAGAGGGGGGGGGGCAGGTGGCCAAGGGTACCCAGTTCCTGGGAGGGCAGGTATGGGGCAGGTGCTGTGCTACCTGCCTCTCTGCTTTGGGTGTCTTAGAATTTGTGATTTCCCTCTGGATTTAATAATCATTTCCCTACATGTAATTTGTAGGTTCCCAATTTGTATATTGGGATTATGTTGGAGTACAGGGAAATAAGTATAAACACAGAAGGAGTGAGATGGGGAGAGAGAAGATGGAGAGAGAGGTGGAACCCTAAAACCACAGTTACAGAAGCCCAAAGGCAGAAGGGCCTGGGAGAGTCCACCTGTCTCCTCCTTGGGTTTTTGAGCGGGAAGCGGAGGCCCAGCACCCAGCAGGAACTCGGATGAGACCAGAGTTGAGTGTTGACGCCTGGGCCTGGCACATTAAAACCAAGAGAGAGCCCAGAGCAAGCACAGGAGAGATCAGACCAGTCAGGACTGAGGGCTCTAACAGACCCCTGGGTGTCCCTAAACTTTGTCTGGGTCACAGCCTTAGCTCCCTCCACCTGAACAACTGCACCTACCCAATCTGCCCAACTACAGCAACTTCCTGTCTAGCCTTCCCTGCTCCCCTAATCTGGGAATCTCCCCAACACAGCCCCCCCTGCTCCCCTAATCTGGGAATCTCCCCAACACAGCCCCTCCACCACCCTCTCCATCTGCTGCTCCTCCAACTGCTTGCTTCTACCTGGGGCTCTCCTGGCTGCCCCATATTGCCCAGCCTGAGTCCTCCGCAGCCCTCACTGAGCCCTCTGCGAGGATTGCACTTTCATGTCCCCTAAGACCAGCCAGCCAGGTCTGAGGACCTGGGGTTCCTAGCCCCATCGTGCCACCCCTTACCTCTCCCAACAAGCTGCTACCTCTCTCCCTCTCTCCCAGCTTCCTGGGCAGCTGGTTACATAACTGTGGATTCTGCATTATTTATGACCACTGATTATTTTTTAATTCTGTGATTACATTGTTTATTATCTTCCTGGGGGGCTGTGGTATGGGGGAGACCGGGAGTGAGCTGACCATGATTCATGGCTCTCATCCTGCAATTTGGCCTAATTGGCCAGGGAGCTTCAGTGAATCTGTCCAGAGGAGGAGAAGGCAAAGGGAAAAGGGAGGAAAGGAAGGCGTGACTGAAAAATAATAAGAAAGAAATCCGCGCAGTGCGTGCTGAGCTGCGGGTGACAGACCTGACCCACTTTGGCTCAGGCCTGTGGTCCCCAGCCTCTCTGGCTCTAGCTGCTTCCTGGCTGGGCCACCTTTTATTTCTTGCACATTCACAAGGCCTACTGTTTTCTTTTTTCCTTCCTCCTTCCTTCCTTCCTTCCTTCCTTCTTTCCTTCCTCTTTTAATGTATTTGGCACAGCATCTTACTATGCAGCCCAAAGTCGTGGTGATCCTCCTGTTTTTAGCCTCCCCAGTGCTGGGATTACAGGCATGCACCACCATGCCAGGACTTGGCTCAGCATGCCTGGGGCTGGGGCCTACATGGCATGTGGAGCTGGGGGTCAAACCTTGATCCCTGCGCTTGCCTAAGCGGGTGCTTAGTATGCTGAGCTATGTCACTGGCCCATGGCCTGTGGTTTTCCCTGCCACTTTCAGACATGGCACCTTGCCATGGGACCGCACGACTGGGCAGCTGGAGACAGGTTGTTGTGGTGCCTACTTCCTGTGATAGGAGCAGGGGACCCCCCACTGCCACACCTGAAGGAAGGTTGTACCCATCCCTGCATTCCCCTGGGGTGTTCAGGTCAAGGTGGGCAACTGTGATCTTAAGTCACACCCTACCCAGGAACCATGGATTATGTGGGGACAGATAGGTGCAGGGGCCACTTTTGAGTCCCAAACAGGAGGGGCTTTTCATCAGGCAGCCAAGGAGGAGGACCTTTAATCCTGCCCCTGAGAGTTCTGAGCTGGTGCGGAACTGTGGTGTATTTGTTCTCTCACTGAGAACAAATTCAAATTCCAGGTCTGGAGCTCGCAGCAACTGCCCTGCCTTGGCTTCCCAAGTACTGAGATTACAGGCATGTGCCACCGTCCCGGGCTGGATACCATGCTCTGCAAGGCACAATGGCACCCACCCACTCCCTGTGCCCTCTGTGCCCTTCACCCCTCCTTTTTCAGTTGTGCTGGACACATTACACACCAGCATGCTTCCTCTCCAAGCCCCAGGACACTGTCCCCCCGGGACACTGTCCATCTGGGACACTGCCCCCGTGGGTGGCAGATGATCTTGTCCTTCATTTCTTTTAGGTCTCTGTTCAAAAGCCACCTCCTAGAAGACCCCCTTCTCACCCCATCCCCCCTGGCCCCACACTGCTTTCCTTCTGGTGGGGGTGGGGACTGCCTACCGTAGGGGCTCTAACTATCCCTAGCCAGGAGGTCAGGATCTGGCCCTGTCCTCCCTATTCCTGCCTCAAATGCTGTAATGACAAAAAACAAAACAAGGCTGCCCATGTCACTGAGAAGCAAGCCAATGCTGCTATAATAGTTCAGTAACCAAACTTTATCGGTTATCCCAGCATTTGGGAGGCTGAGGCAGGAGGATTGCTGTGAGTTCAAGGCCAGCCTGAACTACAGAGTGAGACCCTATTGTAAAAATCAGAAAACCAACCAACCAAATGAACAAAAACGCAGACTGGAAGTGTGGTTCAATGGTGGAGGGCTTGACTGGTACCCATAAGGCCCTGGCTTAGACCCTCAGCACTGTAAAAACAAAACAAAATACCCCAAACCTAACAGACATGGTGCTTTATGGCCATCATGGGGCTAAGTACTTTATACTTTATCTCTTTTAATTCTCCCAACTATCCTGGGAACAGGAGCTGAGGAAAACGCAAAATTTGATATCTTCATTTTACAGATGGGAAAACAGAAGCACAGAGAGGTAAAGCAACATGCCTTTGGTCACACAGGACTGGAGCTCAGATCTGAACTGAAGGCATCTGGCAGCATCCTAGCCTCTGGGCTGTACTGAGCCTCTAAATTAAGATCTAGGAGTTCTGAGGAGCTTAGGAGCCTGCTGGGATTGTCTGGAAGGGTGAATATGGGGAGCCAGGGAGGAATGAGGGCTAATTAACGTCTGACAGTCACATCTCTCTGCAGCACTCAAAGCACTTTTGCATTCCTTACCTCATCCAGTCTTTAAGAGCAATTCCCCACCCTGGGATGGGACTGCTCCTTGCGGGGGAGGGGGAGGGCGGACCTGCAGTGGAGCTTGGAGAAGGAAGGGTCATGTGGGAGTGGGAAATTCAAATCCCCTAGGAGCACAGCAGTGTTGCACCCTCACTTACACAGAGCACCCTCCCCACCCCAGTCCTTGCACTGTCACTGTGAGGCACAGGTCACCATGGTCCCCATTTCAGGGACTTGGGGTGGAAAGGCTGGGGTGTAGTTCAGCTTTCCATGAATTCCAGCTGGATGCTGGGAGACAGGGGAGGCTCTGCCTGGACAGGTGGCACCTGGGGCTGGGATGGGGAGCAGCGGCGGCCAGGAAGGCGATGGAGGAGGAGATCGAGGCTAATAAGCCGTCCTCTTTGCCCCTTTGTTCCCACCCCCAACATCCTGATCTGTATCTTTCATCTCCACTTCCAGGTGCTCTGCTGAGAGCTGTAGTGGGGGACAGGGCAGGCACCAACTGGGGAGCAGGCTGTGATGTGGTCTCTTGACCTCAGGTTTCTCAAGTCCCCCTTGGAGAAGTGCTAGCTGACAGGTCTGACAGTTGCTTTGGAGAACTATAGCCAAAATCCCCAGTCCAGGGACCAGTCGAGGCCTCGTATCTCACTTGGAAACCTTACCCCTGGTGGACTCCATGCCACAGGAAGCTGGCCATGCACCTCCAGCCTGGGCCTCCTCCACAGTCCTCTCTAGCCACTTCCCCATGTCCAGCCCTGCCTGAGGGATGAGGAGCTCTGAGCTTGTCTCCCCCCACCCCCCAGCCGGGTGCCATTGGCAGTGGGCAAGCAGTGGCATACGGGGTAGACTCTGGTTGTCATAGCAACCCACCAAACTCTTGGGTGGAGGCGCATGGCCCACAGGGTATGTTGGGGGAGGAGACCCATCTCTGTGTCCTGGCTCAGGCTTTGGGGCTGTACAGCCTGTGACCTGGAGCTCTGCTGTGGGGCACATGGCAGCGAGTAAGTGTGGTGGGAAAGAGGGGACATCTGAAGGTGCCGCAAAGAAACCTTAGTGCTATGGCATCATGGCACAAGCAAAGGGTATTATTTCCTGAAGGTCCTTGTCAAAATGCAAAGAGACACTGCCATGGTAGCACTGGTCTATGATCCCAGCACTCTGGGTGGCTGAGGCAGAAGGACTGCTGTGACTTCAAGACCAGTTTCGATTACAAAACGAGTTCAAGGCCAGTCTGAACTACATAGCAAAACTGTCTCAAAAAAGACATAATAATAATAATAATAATAATAATAATAATAATAATAATAAACAAGAGTACCCAGGAGCCTATCTGCTGAAGCCCCAGAACAGACATCAGATGCCTGAGTAACAAGCTCCATTCTGTCTCTGGTATGCTGTGTGACCTTGGACAGCCCCTATACCTCTCTGGGATATACTTTCTTCAGGAGACAGGGCAGGCTTGGATTACCTGTGAGGTTCTTCTAAGTTCTGGTTGCCTGTGTTGGGAACAGTGTGGTATGCAGGTGTCTGGAAGATGCCCAGTTGGGAGTAAGATCAATATTATATGATGCTCTGTAGTTCTGTTGAGCATTCAGAAATGGTGTGTGTGTGTGTGTGTGTGTGCATACACACTCCACAGTTTACCTTCTTGGTAAACTGACTCCCAGAGTCAGAGCCAACACTTTCTGGTTGAGTCTACTGGGGCCTGGGACCCCTGGCTGAGACAAGATTCTGAACAGTTCCATGGCCCAGCAGAACTACAGAGCATTCAAAATAGGGCAGGGGTAGCAGAGGGGACTGTTACCCTTTGGCCTCATGAGGCTGGAGGAGGGATATTGTTCAGGGGATGTTGTTCTAGCCTTTGATTCCCAAACTGTACAGGCCACCAGTGCTCAGCCCAGATCACTGCCAGCCCAGCCCAGGGCAGAAGCACATCCACCTCTGTCCACCTGAAGTCATCATTGTTCTACCTCCTAACACAGGATTTCCTGGCAGGCCCAGGACAGTTCCTGTCCAGAACCTTTGCAACTCCTCCCTCACCTCCAACTCTGAACACAGCTCCCTCCAAACAGCTTAGCTCCTTGGCTCTTGGTCCAGGCTGAAATGCCATATTGGCAGCCTGGAGTTGGTACCCGCATCGCCTACCTCCCCAGCACCAGTGCAGCTGGCCAGGGACAGCCGGCCCATAACTCCCGCTCAATCACTCTCTCTGCCATCTCTGCAGGGGCCCTGGTTACAAGGAGTTGAAATTTGCCTAAAGCCCACCTGGCTGGTGTAATGGCACCCAGCGGGCAAATTCAGGGCAGTGGCTCAGAACGCTGGTCATGCATTTTGGGCTTGAACACAGCCCAGGGGGCAGGGCTGAGGACATGTGTATCTCATTACCCCAGCAATGTGCAAAGCAGTAATTAAATCAGGCTCCACTTAGACAGAAAGGGACACACACATTCCAGCATTTCTTGGTAACTTTAGGACCTTGGCAAAAACATTTAGAAACATCTCGTGTGTGTGTGTGTGTGTGTGTGTGTGTGTGTGTGTGTGTATGTGTGTGCATGCTCCCGTAGTTTACCCTCTTACAGGAGGTCCTGGCACCAGCTAATGGGCACAGCGAACCCCGGTACCCACTAGCAGCTGACTAGGCCCACTCTGACCCCAGCACAGATTCTCCAGGTCAAGGGTTCTAGGTATCTGTCATCTCTGCGGTTACTTTTCACAAGGGCCTCTCACAGTGAGCACTGCCTCAGTCAAGCCAGTTCAGAGTCACAAGGAAGGCAGATGGCAGAATCAAGTGTCAGCTTAGGTTCCAGAAGAGTGCCTCTCATTAAGAAGCCATGCTGGGGTTTGGTCCTTAATGGCCACTGTGGTAGCCCTGTGTGGTAAGCACAGAGTGGGTTCACCGACACACTTCTCAAGCAATCTCTGTGCCCACGGTTGGTGCAGCCCTGGGGTCTGGTGAGGTTATTAGCAAAGTAGGTTGGGGTAAAGGAGAATGGGACAGGAGGTCTCCAGCAGAGGGAAATACATGTCCACAGCTCAGCTCTGCACATTCTGACACACACGTCTACGTTCATGCCAGGCCCAACCAGGCTGGCCTAAGGTCCATATGCCCCTTACTCACCTCCCGCAGCTCTTTGGCCACTTCCTTGAGCTCCCGCAGGATGCCTTCGAGCTGCCCGATGACCATCTTCATACGCTGTCGAATTCGCTCCCGCTCACCACCACTGTTGGGGTCGTCACTGGGTTGCCCGAGGTCCGGGGCCCCCCGAATGTTCATCCTTCACCACGTGGCCACAGGCCTGCCCATACTCCCCCCAGCCGGGCACACACTGCGACTGCCTCCACGGAGACACCCTCGGCAGGGCAGAGCTCCACATCTTAACGGCCCCCCAGCCTACCCTGGCCCTGGGCGGCCCACACCCAGCCCCTGCCCCCTGCCACTCCGCCTGCTCTGACTCTGGGTGGGGAACAGAGCACCCAGAGGGAGATAGAGTCTGACACAGGGGTCAAGGCGAGGACACAGGAGGGCAAGGGGAGGGGCCTTGGGTCTCAGGAGTGGCCTCCGGGACTTGGAGTGCGGAGCTCGGCTCAGGGGGATGACTCTGCAGCGAGTCAGGGTAGGAGATGCCCTTGGGACCGGAGGCGGCGGCAGTCAATCAATCCCCTTGCAACTCTGAGGCAGCCGCCAAGGCAGAGGTCTCTGGATGCAGCTGACACCAGCAGAGGGCCAGTGGCTGGGGTCTCCCAGATAGATGTGGAGGGGGTTCCAGCTGCGGGCGGCTCTGGAGAGCGAGCTGGGCTGGAGGAGGGCAGCCCCCTGCGGAGAGAGCCGAGCCTGGCGTCAGCCCTCCCAGGCTGCAGCACCGCCAGCAGAGCTGCTTTCTCGCTGCACCCTTCCTCGCTGGGGTTTATTTATTTTTTTCTTTGTGGGGAGAAGTGGTGCAGGCAGATGGCGTTCAGTGCACCCCTCCTCTAGGAAGAGACTGGGGGAGCTCCTGCTTCAGAGGCAGAAGTCCCCAGCCTTCTCTGGGGCGCCCTGGTCGCGCATTCCCCACCCCCACACTCAGCTGAGGCGGCCTCCCGGTTCAACCAGGGCCGCTGGCGTCCCCCGTCACCCTTCCGAGTGTCCCTCGGGTGCCCCCGTCCCAGGTACCCCCCTACCCAGCTCCGCCTTTACAGGACTCACCCAAGATGGGGGCTCTGGCCTTCTCTCCACGCAGAGTCGGGGGCCGAGCCCCCAGGCGAGGTTAGGGGGCCCCCAGGCTCCCTAGGGCGGGCTTCGCTCTCTGCACCCTTCCGCCCCTGGCCTCGGGGGGGTCCTGCGCGCTGCGGCCGGAGACATCTGGGCGGCGGGAGGGGGCGGGGCCTCGGCGCTACAAAAATCCTCAATGACCCCCTCCAGGCTCTGGGTCCGGAGGGTTTGGGGCTCCGAGGCCACAGGTGACCGGGGCGCTGGGCGGCGGAACGACGCCGGGTGGATTCCGGCGAGGGAGTCAGAGTCACGGGGCGGGGAGGGCGCGGGCTCCCCCGGCTCCGCGCGGGGCTCACTCCGTTCGGTCCGGTCTGGTCCGATCCAGGTCGGCGGATCCTGAGCTTTCCTCTGCGCGACTGGCACTCCTCGCTCTCTGGACCTCGAGATCTGCTCCGGGCACCCGGGGGGCGCAGCGGGACTGGGAAGGTGCGAGGTCAGCAGGTCCCGAGGGAGGGCAGTGTGGGCCGGGGGGACACGGATCCGAGGGCCCGGCCTGGCCCGGCTGGGTTCAGCTCCCGGGCACAGGAGAAGAGAGACTCGGGGAGGAGGGGAGGCTCGGGGAGGCGATGGGAGGCGGCGCGGGCCGGCCGGGCCGGGGCACCGCACTAGCAATCCTAGGTCTGCCGGGACTCCCCCGGCCGTGCCCCGCCCCGCTCCGCCCCGCTCCGCCCCGCCCCGCCCAGCCCCGCGTCCGGCTCGGCGCACCCGGCCTCGCCCCTCGCCCTGCGCCCCCAGCGCAGCGCAGCTCCCTGCGAGGCCCGGGCTCGAGGCTGGGCTCGCTCGGCGCTGCCGGGGAAGGGGCCGGCCCCGCACGGGGAGGGAGCTTTTAAAGCGACACGCACGCCGCCCAGCGCCGGGCGCAGAGCGCGCCAGGAACCGGGGTCTCGACGCCGCAGGGAGGAGACAGGGTCCCGCGGGCGGACCAAATGAGTGGGGCTTGGGGACTGAATTTCTTCTCTACTTTCCAGGTATCCCGATAATCTCTTCCCCCACTAAAGGGCACCTCAAGCTGCCCTTTGCCCTAAGTTTCTCCAGTTCAGATCCTCTCCCCCACCCTATTACACCTCAGAGCACCCCAGACACCGACTTCAGTCAGATTAATTCACAAGATAGAACACAGCTAGGCTTTGCTGAGCACCCACCCTGTACCTGGCTCCGCGCTGGAAGGGGCAGGGTTGGAGACCATGTAAGTGACAGGTATGCTTCAGATACATCACTTCCTTCAGCCTTCAGTTTCGGTATCACTGGCTCCATGCTAGGTCCTGGGACCCAGTGAGGAAAGCTCACAGATCCCCAAAGAGGTGCGGGAGCCAAGGGAGGGGTGGTCCTTGAGGGAAAGGGCAAGTTCTAGCAGCAGTGATCCTGGGGCTGAGCATTGAGGTGGAGTGGAGGGTTGGGGATCATAGGTCCCAGCCTGGGGTGTTCTCCCAAAAGACAACCTTTGAGCTGCATCCCGAAGAGGTGGGAATTACCCAGGTGATTGTCAGCGTGGGGGAAGGTGGAGAATCAGGGGTCATGGCTGGCTGTGTGGACTTTATCCTGGTGAAGGCAGCAGTGTTGATATGGGGCTGCATATCAACAGACTGCTTGCCTTCTCTGATCCCTCTGGGGCATCAGGAATGGTGCATTATGGGAGGCACACAAGCAAGGGTCATGTTAGAAGGTGGCTCGTAGGCCAGAGATGAGGGAGGAGGGAAGGGTGGCTTCAGGGATGGAGAAGGGATGCTGAGAAAAATCACTTAGAGATTCACTGAACTTTGGGAGACAGGGACAACCCAGGATGCCTCTGGTCTCCAGCTTGGGAGGCCAGGTAGTTGCTCACCTCTGACCATTCAGAGTCAGAGAATGATGGTAATCACAAGTTTGGATAGCTGAGGAGTTTGGGACTGGTAGAAAGATCAGAAGACTGTTGGTTCTATGGAAAGGCTAGGGTTGGGCAGAGCATTTCTGTTTTCAAGTCCTCCTTCCCAAGGATGAGGTTAAACAGGCAGACTGGACAGAAGGAACAGCTGCAAGTCCCAGCAGACACCTCAGCAGAGTCCAGGAGAGAGATGGGGAAGGAGGGTCAGGAGACTAGGCCAGGCAAACAGTGGACTCATGTCAGCCTAGGCAGAGGGATCTAGAGGCAGCTAGAGCTCTGGTGTCCAAGGCTGTAGTCAGCAGCCATGAGAGAAGGAATGGAAAGTGTGTTGACCTTAGGGCACTGAGAATATGGCAAGGGTGATTTAGGTGTGTGGGTGGGGTGATTGGTTGGGCACTGAGGATGGAATGGCCCATTAGTGCACTGGGTGTGACGTTCTCCTCACTGAGGGGCCTCCAATCACTTTGTTTCCAATTCTGGCTAAATACCCATAGTATGACATTTACTACTCTGACTGTATTTGAATGCATGTCTCAGCGGCATTCAGGAAGTTAAGGAATCATATGTTCCTCCTACTATTGCAGAAGTGGTGATGATAAGAGAGAGCAAACATCAACAATCAGCTTAGCCTGAAACAACAGGAATTTTTAGCCTTGGGTCTGAAGCTGTTTTCCCTCTATTCAGAATGCAGGCTGTGCATTTGGCCCATAAGTAGCAGGTGGCGGTGAGCCTGTTTGGAGAGTAATATCTAATGGATCTTGGGTCTCATTAAATGGAAGTGCACTGCGTAGGAGAAGGGAGGTGAGATTTGCTGTTATCTGTGTGGCTCACACTGCACCCAGGACCTCAGCTCACAGGTTTATGCATGAGTGGGCAACAAGTATGGTGGCAGATGGGGGATGGGTGTCTGTGTCCTAGGCAGAATTGTTAGGGCAGCTTCAAAAGGGGTCTCTGTATCTGCAAGACTGTCATGGGCAAGAGGGAATAGACAGGGTATGGGGTGCCCAGGCTGGCCCTTCTGAGTGCTGGGGATTGACCTCTCCTCTTTCTCTTGACTTCCCTGGCCACCTTCCCAGTTACTCCATCCTTAAATTCTCTTCTTGGACCCCTCCACTCCCACTCCTGGCCTCCAGACAGACTCCTAATCCTTCAGTCTACAGAGAAGAATGGTAGTACTTTTTTGGCTTACGACCACACACTTCCCAGGATGTCCATTTAATGTGTTAGCTGTGTGACCTTGAGCCAGTCAGTTAACTTCTGTAAGCAGGGACAGGGAGCCCATAAAATTTTTTTATGATTTTCTTGGCCAGAGAGAGAGAGAGAGAGAGAGAGAGAGAGAGAGAGAGATTGCTTTCTACTGTCTCTAGGGACAATAGAAGTACCTACTTACTTCCTAGGGTGATTGTGGCCATGGAAGGAAATAAGGCATGTGAAATGCCCTGGCCCAGGGCCTGGCACCTGCTGTCCTATCAATGGTGGTGGCTGTCGGCCTTTAAGAACAGCTTTACCTCTGCAAGCCTATGGCCTTGTGAGACTGTGGACCACCTGGCAAGGCCTGTCTGAGTCCTCCCTTGTCTTACACGGACCCATGTTGAGGTCTACGTCAGCTAGATGATCTTGCATCCCCAGCCTATATTTATTCCACCATCCCACTTTTGGCATCCTTTTCCTTGGAGAAGTTCCTCCCTGTTGTTGTATGTTCCAAGGCAGACAGAGCCCAGGGTTTGATCCCCAGCACCACATGCTGCACCAGCCCTGCCCCCTAGGTGGGCTAAGCTGGCTACACACACAAAAAAAAAGAACAATAGGTACTTCTGCCCACTCCTACCCTATTGCCACAGGTGGGCCCATGTTCCAAACAGCACCAATCCTGGAATCCCATCTTCCAGGATACTAGTCATCTGTTCATTGCTTCAACAAAAACTCCCAACATGCACAGTCTAAACTTTTTTTTTTTCAGTACTCGGGATTGAACTCAGGATTTTATGCTTGCTAGGCAGGCACTTACACCACTGATTTATCTTCCCAGCTTCATACACAATTTGAATGAGAAAGGCTTATCAAGATAAGCTCATGGCTTCAGAGCCTTCAGTCCATGGTTGGCTGGGAGCAAGGCAGACATACTGCACAAGGGTATGATGGAGGGAAGCTGCTTGCCTCTGGCAGCCAGAAAGCAGAGGACAGGGAGACCAGAGAGTGAGGAAGGGGCTGGGGACAAGAACATTTCCTTTCAGGTTTCTCCTCAGTGACCTACTTCCTCCAACCAGCTGTTTCTTCCTAAGAGCACATTCAGGTGTGAGCTCAAGAATGGAATAACCCAGAACAGAACCTGTTCTGTAACATCCTATAACTCAGTGGTTTCCCAAATTTTCTGTTCAAGGAGATTAAGGGACCACAGAGGAAAGGGGTTGTAGATATACAGTGTACCTAAGGAGAGTTAGCTAGAGAGAAAACATTTTTTTGGGCTTTCATAGAGAGCAAACTGGTCAAGCAATGGCTGTGACTCATCCAGACGGCTGACACTGACAACAGTTCTACAAAGCACTGTACATGGTTCCAAAGTAAATCCTGAGGGGATTTGACTGACCTTGGGAGATGCAAAAGCTTCATGTTTTCTTATACAGATCTTGCTTTAACTTGCCCTTAACCACCCAGCAGAAAAGTTTAAACATGACACATAAAATATAAAGGTAGTTTAGTATGCTGAGCTGTAAAAGGCTCTAATTAATAGCTTCCAACATTGCTGGTTTCTCCAGTAACCCACTGCAATTATGGAACATTTGACTATGTATACAACTACCTTCTCTTAGATCGAAGTGAAGAAATCTATTGTACTAATAACCATTAGAAAATTTATCATGTCTACATCCTGTGCTCTGTATACAATGAGGACAACAATATGCATTGTATCAATTATTGTGAATGTACTACTAACGTGTTTTGAAACTGTCACATTGTAATTTCTTATTAAAAGTAATAAAAAAAAAATTTAAAAAATGGAATAACCCACTGATAAGGTTAGTGTCTCATGATCCAATTGCTTTCCAAAACCCCCACCTCTGAGAACACATGAAACTTTGGGGACATTTTGATCCAAACTGTAACATTCTGTAACAGCAACTGGACCCAGGGGTGGGCACCAAACCCAGGCAGGACCATCTGACTCTTTCCTTGGGATGAGTTGCAGATGCTGGGAGGAGGAAGCCTCTTGAGGGGCAAATCTAGACAGGCTGAAAGCATCTCAGGAGCCCTTTGTCTCCCTCAGTGCAGACAGCCAAGCAAGGAACAGAGAGGAGGGGAATTTGGAGAGCATGCTGGTGACCTTGAGTTCCAATTTTGGTTCTCATGGCCTTGGTTCCTGCGGTTTTTCTTTTAGCTGTATGTGCCAGAGAAACATCTTCCCCATCTGTAAGAGCTAATAAATTCTTTGCACAGTTCCAGCTTGTTTGGTTGGTGTTCTGTCTCATGTAACCTCTTAGACCCTAACAAATGCACTCAGGAAACACCAAATGAGATGAATACATGATTAACTAAATGGATTCCCAGAAGAAAACAGGTGTCCAGAGATCCTGAGGCCAGAGCGTTGAGAGCTGCTGCTCTATGGGCATGGCATGGAGGGAAGAGTGGGCATTTGGGAAATTATTCTACCACACCAACTTGGGTTTGAACCCCAGCTCTGCCATCTGCTAGCTGTGTGATCTTGGACAAGTTAATTTCCTGCTCTGAACTTGAGCTCTTTGTAAGACAGGTATGGGAACAGTGACTTCATAGAGTTGCTTTGAAGATGGAAGGAGATGGGGAACAGGCAGCACAGGCACTGGGCTGGAGATGGGTGGGTAGAGAAGGCAGGAACTAGAAGAACGATAAACAGGGTAGCTGTTTTTATTAACCTGCAGTCCACTGTGGCTATGTGGCAGGACTGAGATTGGCATGCAGGACATGAGGGAATGTGGAGCAATGTGAAAGTTGAAGTTTCAGAAGCATGAGCCCTGGAGCCATTGCTGGGGTGGGATTGAGAACACTGGGGCTGAGATGGGTGGTAGACAACAATCTCACACCCTGGCAGTGGTGGAGGACAGACAGGCTCAAATGCCAGCGATTTCATTAACCACTTGGCCCAGTTCGTCTTCCGAGCCTCAGTTTTCCTCTATGTACATACCATCCTGATAGCTTCCTTAAAGACTGAGTGAAATAATTCACATAATGTGTTCAGCATAGGGCTAAGCAGGCATTGGATGATCTTAGCTATTGTCATTGCTATTGGGGCTTGGGGACATTTTCAAAACACAAAGATTAGGATGAACAGACATTGACACAGGCAGACTTTTCATGAGAGAGTCCCCACTTAGAGGGGTTACACAGAGTCATATCTGATTCTGCCGAGAGAGGCCATTTCCACATGGCTGGGCCCCATTGTACTGGGAAATCATATCTGAGGACGTGTCAGGCATCTTTCTGCCCCCCTGGCTGCCCCTTAGTCTGATTTCCTGTGCTTTCTACACTGCTTGCTTCCATCATCTTATTTTCCACTTACTCTGCAGCCTCCCAGCCCATCCTGCTGTCCCAGTGACATTGGATCTGCCTTACCAAGCAGGGCCTCTCACTTGCTAAAACCAGTAAGCCCTGTTCTTCATCTGTCTGAGGTGATGCTTCTGTGGTCCCTGGCCCTGTGGAGCTCTTCCCACTTTCTGGCTCCCTTTCTGTGACTTTGGGGTTCTTTCTCTTTCTGTAGATGTTCACCAGTCTCGGGATTCTCTCCTGTGTCCTCCCCTCGCTCCATACACATTCTCTGGAGAACTAGCTCTCCTATGCTTCTGGGATGTCCAAAACTTCCACTTTACTGTGTCCAGATGACGCCTTTCTGAAACTTTAGATCAGTTGCCTCCTGCCTACCAGACCTTTCCATAAGCATGGCTTCCAGGCCACCTCAGTGTACTCAAGTCAGAGCCCATTTTTCCCCTCCACCAAGTGTACCTCATCCTCATCGCCCTCCACCTACACTGAAAACTTAGACTCCCCTGAGACCATCCCACATCTAACTAGTCACAAAGTCCTGCTGCTTTACCCCCCTCTACATCATGTAGGTCTTCTTCTTCTTCTTCTTCTTCTTCTTCTTCTTCTTCTTCTTCTTCTTCTTCTTCTTCTTCTTCTTCTTCTTCTTCTTCTTCTTCCTCTTCCTCTTCTTCTTCCCCTTCCCCTCCTCCTCCTCCTCCTCCTCCTCC
>PVKN010008245.1:0-25411 GCA_004027915.1 Capromys pilorides
ATCAGATTCATTCTGATCTGCCTGTTTACAGCCTCCCAAGAGCTAGGATTACAGGCACATGCCACCATGCCCAGTCTCAATTGCCTTCTGTGTTTCTTGGGGGCAGAGCCTGCAAAGCCCTTGGTCCCTTTGCCTGCTTGCAGATGCTTTAATTTATTGAGCTATTTGGCCAACCCTTTATATCTCTTAATAGAGTTTGTTTTGGGCAGTGCTAGGGATTGAACCCAGGGTTTGGTCCTTGTGCACACAAGACAAGCAATCTACACCCTAACCCATTGTTTAAGTTATGGTCTGTTAAGTTGTCCAGCTAGGCCTCGAGAGTGCTATCCTCCTGCCTTAGCCTTCCAGGTAGCTTGGATTATACTCATTTACCATCACATCAGGCCAGATTTAAAGAAAAAAAAAAAAAGAACAAGGGAGATACCTCTGCATAACCTTTCTTTGGTATGTTTGCTTTCACCCCAGTAGCAAAGAGAGAAACAACCATAAAATAAGGGTAGCCACCAATGAGACAAGTGGTCCCAGACAATGAGAAACTGGGTGCTTTGATCCTCCCCTACTGTAAGAGCACAGAAGTGTCTTCTACTATGGGAACTGACAAAAGGGAGCCATGTACACAGAAATGTCTTCCTGATTTAAGAGGGATGCTGTGTCCCTGAGCTAGCACCCTGGTCCACATGGCTGTACCTGAGAGGAGCTTTTCAGGCTATCCTTGTGGCCTGATAGCAGTCTGTAAAAGAAGGACTTTCTCCTGCCTGTCCTCAACAGTCAGAAAGAGGAAGTACTGGCCACCAACCACACTCAGGGACAAGTGCACTTCAAACTTTCTACTTTCCACGGGAAAATCCACCAACAACATCAGGCAGTTACACAAGGTGCTGCAGAGACTCAGAAAACAAGTGGCTAAGTTTCACATAGTTCCAAGTTTGGACATTGCTTGAAATGTTCAGGTTCTTGAAGCTGATGATAGGTCCCTAGCATGAATTGCTAAATCATTATGGTGGCCATCTAATATGGCTAAAGTCCTTAAAATAATAGCTGATCTTCCCAGAGACCACCTCCCTGGTTCTTCTTCAATTCAGTCCAGGGTATAATTTCCTTTCACCTTCACTGCCACCTTAGGGAAGGCCCCAGTCAGCAATTCAGGTAAATCTAAAATTTCCCTCAAACCCTATCCCTGGAAAAAGGCCATAAAAGCCTCAGCCTCCTTTTGTTCCAATCCAGAGAATTCCTTATCTTCCCAAATTCTTTCTGTGTCCTCCAAGATAATAAAACCCCTTTCCCTTTTTCCTCCTGCCTTTTTCTTTGCTGTGACACTGTTGAAAACCTATCAGATGTCACAGACTAATGACACTTTAATTTTTAAGTTGCACAACTGTGTTTGAATAGTAACCAAATCTATGATTAAAAACAGATTATTCATTTGGACTGGGAGCATGGATGTTAGGGGAGAAGTTGTAAACTGTTGTATCAGTAGCAGGACAACAATATTATGGGTAAAAGTGTAGGTAATTTATGCCAAATTTTTCTTGATTTTTTGTAGTTTTTTTTTTTTCTTTTTTGGTGTTATCTACCTGGATTCTTTCCAAACCCAAATGTAAGTATCTTTTTTTAAACCAACTGGAAGTGGGCAAAGCATTTGCTTTCTGATGAGGTTCTTAACTGCATCTGAAAACTAATGAAGTGGATGAGGATAGACGTATACTTTAACAGTATCAGACAAAGCAAAACTCTTTGGAAGTAACACTCCCATCAACTTTAAGTAATCTAAAAATTGTACCACAGCTGATACAGCCAGAACTCTAATTTTACTTTTGATATGATTACCAAAACTAAGAGTCTTGGAACACTATTTGAAAAAGTCTACTTCAATCACTCTCCATAGCTTTATCTCCAAAAAATTCTTTAAAAAAAAATTACAGACAATAATTGAAGTCCTCCTGATGACCTAACACAGCGACCAAACCCACAGGAATATCTCTTCTTTTGGTCTCTTCTGGTGATCTACAGTTGGCTCTGTTGGTTCCCCAATCTATCACACTACTTCAGGGCCCTTGGAACCTCTATCCCCAATTTTTTTAGTCCTTTCTGCTATCATGTAACATGCAGCACTGGGGGAGTCCATTTCTTACTCTGATATTTTCAGAGACCAGTTTTTATGCTGAAAACTAGCCAAATTCCTTAGTATTGTGTTATGAATGTCACCCCACTTAGCAAGAATTTTGCTGTAATTCTGAAAAATCACAGGCATCCAACTTATAAACTTTCAGAAGATAAATGAGTTTCTAGGCAGAGAACAGTCCCCTGGGGCCCTGAAAAATGATGAGGCTCTCTGGGCCAGGTCCATGTCTCTGCGAATGTCCCCATTAAGGAGGAATAATGTGCTTCGCTCATTGCTGCCGAGTCAGCCCACAGGTGCAGCAGCATGCACATCACCACTCACTGCTAAGTACTGAAACCGACACATGCCAGACAGACAGCACATCCAATCTTCTGCCCTGGGGAAATGGTTCCCAAATTCCATACAACATGAAATACAATAAACTTAGTTGCCCTAAATATTTTACTGAGCAATTATAAGAAAGAAAGAAAAAAAAGAATGAGAGAAAGAGTGACAAAACGATTTTTGGAATGCTAGCAACTGATTCTTGGGAAGCACCTTTATTATGTAAAATCAAGATCAGTGACTGAATATCTTTCCATGAACAAATGATTTCAGACAGGAGTTTGGGGATAAAAGAGACTGGTCTTAATTCTTGGCATATGGATGTCTTTATTCCTCAGGCTATTCCTCTTTCACAACCTTTCCTAAAAGGAATTTCGGATTTACTAGGCTCAAGGCTAACTGGTGGAGAGACAATTCTGCTACTGAGTGGCTCAGAATGTCCTTCCTGCACAGATCTCCAGGACCCTTAGCTCAAATCTGTTTGCTGCTCTGATGTAAATGTATTTAGTTTACAGCAATAAATTAAAGTTCACTTTCAAGTGAGCCATACAGTCTCAGCAGACGTCTCCATGGACAGAAGTGGTCCTCCTAGGTTCCTGGCTTTAACTTGGGCACTTCAGAAAACAGTTTTAGAACTAAAAAGAAATGGTTTACTACCACGAAACTCATTAGCAACTCATGTATGGAAAATTCCACTTCATGGGCAAAGCCTTCTATAAGCCAAATACTTTATACTGATTTAGAGCAAGAATTTCTGGTAAAGGGAAAGACTCCAGAGACTTTGGGAAGAGAAAAGGAATTTCAGGAACCTTTCATTTTGTTTTTGAAACAACTTAATTTCTGATTTTCCTTACTGAAGAACAGGGAAGAAAAAAGCTTAACCAAGTGGAACAAAACTGTCAGGGCAGCAGTGCTGTGGGTGGGACACTGTAACCAATCTTCCTATGCTCATAAAGTAGGAAAAGAACCTAGTGCTTTCCCCAAGTACTTAGGGTTGTGCCAAAGAACAGTTTCTGCTGGGCTGGTGGAGGAAACAGGGAAGACCTCCCACTGTTGTTAACTCATATTCAAGGCGATTTGTTTTCCTTTGTGGTTATGTGTTCCACCCTTCTACCTATTTTAAAAGTGACCAGCTCAGTAGGTGAAGGATGATAATATAACCAGGAAAAAAAAGCCCTCTCAATGTGGGAAGACAGGTCACGATTCCAGAACCAACAGGACATGGATAGTGCTTTTGCTTTATTCAGCATATCAGCCAGCTTACTGTTACTGTGACAAATACTTATGATTACCAGTCTAAAGTAGGAAAGGTTTATTCTGTCATGGCTTCAGGAGCTGTAGTCAGCTAGTTCCAATGACTGAGGCCTGTGGTGAAGTAGGCCTGTGGAGAAAAGCTCTTTCATTAGCTAGGGAGCAAAGAAGCAGAGACAGATAAAAAGAGGAAGAGCTGTAAACTGGATAGAACTAAAGTGAGCCTGCCAAGGTCCAACTCCTTCAACTAAGCCAAAAGAGTACCATAAGATTATGATTTATCTAAGGGTTAACCCACCAATAACATTGGAGCTTTTATCATCCAATCACTTTCAGAAGTCTTACCTCTGAACACAGAAGATTTTTGGTGCACATTCTGGGCCTCATCCATTATATCAGTCACTTAATCAGTAGTACTGAAGTGTCTCCCCTGGGTGGGCCTCCCTGGTTTTATGGGGTAAAGAAGCTGACCCTGGTTCCTGCCCATAGAAACAGGGTGCACATCCTCTTCTCCTGGATGTCAGGCTCAGACATAATCCATAAAGTAACCAGGTATCATCTGTGGCTGCCTTTCTGAGAAGGAGGGTGAAGCCAAGGCAGACAACATCATCAGGTATGACAGGAGAGGTGCTTTTGACTTTTAAGTCAAACTTATTGACTAGAACTCCAAACATATGAATTTATTTTAGTTAAAATTCTATGCTCTCAGTTTGAGGACTGAGTCAGAAGACTAGATAATAGATTGGGCTGTGGCTAGTACATCCTGGAGGATGCAATACCATTCATGAGTCAATTTCCTGTCCAAAAAGCACATGTTGTCCTGTGCTACTATGATCCTTTCACAGCAGAAGATTTGAGTTCAGTGTTGGAGCTGCATTCGATCCCCATGAGATTATGTGAGGTCAGAGCTAAACAACTGGATCACAGGCAGTCTTTCAGGCCTCTATTTACTTACTTTTTATTACTTTTAATAAGAAATAATGATGAGACAATTTCAAAACACGTCACTATGACAGCCACAATAATTAATACAATGCATATTGTTGTCTGTCATAGTTGTTCAGAGTACAAGATGCAGATGTGATAACTTTTCTAAACACTATTGGTACAAATATTTCTTCTCATTGAACTAAGAGAAAGTAGTTGTATACATAGTTCAATAGTCCATAATAGTTGTGGGTTATCAGCAGAACTAGCAATGTCAGAAGCTGTTGACTTAAGCCTTTTACACCTCAGCATGCTAATCTGGCTTTGCTTTTTATGCTTCGTGGTTAAACTTTTCTGCTGGGTTGTTAAGGCCAAGTGAAAGAAAGATCTATGTAACAAAACATGTAATTTTTTTTTATCTGAAAAAGTCAGTCAAATCTCCTCAGGATTTATCTTCTAACTATGTACATAATTTTGTAGAACTTTTGTAAGTGTCAGCTGTCTGGATGAGTCACGGCCATTGCTTGACCAGTTTTCTCTCTGTAAGAGCCTGAGAGAATGTTTTCTCTCTAGGTGACTCTCCTTAGGCACACTATACATCATTAATCCCTTTCCTCTGTGGCCCCAAAATCTCTTTGAACAGAAAATTTGGGATACCACTGAGTTATAGGATGTTACAGTACAGGTTCTTTCTGGGACTTTAGGAAAAAGTGAGAAGAAACATAGCTCCCTTGCTGGTACATGAGCGCAAACAACCCACACAAACCACAGGAGAATTCCAAAGACTTGGTGATGCTGCATACCAAACAGGTGGTGAGATTTAAACTGGGATGGGGACAGCAGCCTGATCAGAGATAGTGGATAAAGGAGTGGGGAGGACCCAAAAGAACAAAGCTCAGCTTTTGTGTTGTTCGACCTCAGGCATACGTTTCTGGGAAGAATTCGGTCTCAGTAAGAATTCCACTGCACCAAGAACATGTAGGTGAAATGTGCATAGCAGGTATATTTCTTGCCAACAAGAGAGATATTAAAAAAGAAAAGAACCACATCATGATGGGTTTTGCTGTGAAAACCCTGGAAATGGTTGTGGCTTTACACATGTTTATTACACTGCAATCTGGGCTGTGGCCAAATACAATAAGTGGAAGGCCAGAGTCCTCCTCCTCCACAGAGTGACTTCTACCCACGTCTCAGAAGAAATCTGTTGATATAGATTCTTTAATTCTTTCTGATTTTTCACTCCAAGTGGTAATTTATTAAAATTGTATTACTAAAGAGTAGCACTCTGATTCTCCTGGTAGCCTCCTGAATTTTACCACAGGCATGAAAAGTCCCCATTAGAGCCCCATCTTGGTTTATAATTACATTCTGATCTGAGGTGGAATTACTGTGCAAATGCTCCCTATGCCAAAACACAGCTGTGGGAGAGGAGTGAAGCTAAGGAGTGGGAAGGGAGTGGGAAATGGGTGGGGGCTGAAATGTGGAAAAGACTCAGAATTCAGTGGGATGGAAGAAGTCAATGTTTGAGAAGGCCTTTTAGGGGAGTACGGTATGTAACTGCTAGATGATCCTTGTAGGTTGTCCCAAGGTTTGGCCACCCACCCTGTTTGGTTTGTGAGCATGACATGAGGGCCAGCTGCTTACAGTGCATTCAAATCAGTGTTTTGCTTTGAAATCTGGCAAGAAACAACACTCCAAAATAAAGAAGGCTGATGTAATCATTCCAATGTTTGGGGTCTTCATTTTTATGAAAAAAAGTGAGTAAGCTATAAAATACTACTATAGCTCCTTTCTACCATGATAAAATAGCATCAGCTCAGAAACTAAACTTTATCCCAACAACAAGTATTCAGTGAACAGTCACTAAAAACTTCCAGAAGGATGAAAAGTCCTTTAAAATATGGTGGTCAAGTGTAATTTGGAGGGTTGAGAATGACTCTCAGCTAGGAACACAGCTCAGGGCTTGCATAGCAAGTGTGAGGCCTCGGGTTCCAGCCCAGTAACTCTCTAAAAGTGATTTAGTGAGGCTACATGTGTTATGTGGGGGTTCCTCAAAGGCATGAATGGGTTCGCTTTATCCATATTCTAACAGTGATGCTTTTGTCTCCAACTGTGTTCACTTATGTCAAAACTATGAAAAGAAACAGACCCTGAGAGTTTCCTAGGCAGAGGCACCATTCTTTCTAACAAGAGGGTTCTGGTTGCAGCACAGAGTGTGAAATGCTCACTGTGGGCTGTCCTTGAGTGGTTCACTGTAAGAGAAGGAAAAACAAAGTAGTTCTCTGGCTCCCCCTCCTACATGCCTACCCTCTATGGCAATTTCTCAGTTACATAAAATCCTGTTCTACACGAAAAGCCTGAACAAATGGGAACAATGATGTAAGGCTTACAGCAAGGCTCTAAAATATGATACTTAACTGAGAAACAAATAAAAATCCAGCTGTATGGGGAAAACTACCACATTGAAGAGGGAAAATTAAAGGTTTGGGAACAGAGAATATGTGAGGAAAGATGAAAAGAATTGAGATTACTCAGGCTGGTGAAGAGAGAAATTGGAAATGTCCATCACCTTAATCCAATTTCTTCCTATCAGTTCTGAGTGAAGATAAGTTTTTTTCTATTAGTATGCTTGACACAAAGATATTTATACACTTAAAGACTATGAGATCAAATAGCTATAGAAACAGATGTTAGAGTTAGAAAAAATCACAAGGGATAGTTAGCTCAGCAAGTTTATGTTATGGGCAGAAACTGAGAATTTAAGTTTAAGTGAAGGGATTAGACCACGCTCCTACAGAGCCAATGGCAGGTACTCAGGACACTTGCATTTAGATTCCCTGCCATGAGAGCTGCCACCCACACCGAGGGTACCTTGAGAACAGAGGCCCTCATCCTAGCAGTGAGCTAGCTGCAACCTCTGGTTTCCAAGATCTCATTCTAACCTCAATCTTACATCACTTTCTAAAAGTATAGTGATCCCTAAATTACAGGCATTCCTCTAACTAGAGGTAAAAACATTCTGAGAATGCTGACCAACTGTTTTCCATCTCTATGTAGAGAAGAATGGGATAAACTGTTTAAAGTATTTGGGGCAGGTTGAGCTAGAGCTACACCAAAGACATGTGCTGTAGCCATGCAGGCAACACTGCAACTAAGTTCTGGAAGGAGATTCAAAGGACTCCTTCCACAATGGCTCCAGTAACTTAACAACCAGCCACCATCTAAAGAACCAAAGGGCAGTTCTGCTTAGGAAAAGCACAAGGGGTCTGACGGCATTGCTTGTTCCTGTTGCCAGGTAATGTCCAATCATGAAATAGCTGCAATGCACTCCATATGAAATAGTGCCTGGAGATCCATCATCAATCCACAAGGCTCAGGGAAAAACTTTCTCTCACTTTGCTGAAAAGCATCACGAAGTAATGGAAGCCTGCACAGCTGGCTCCCCCTGTCCCCCAAAGTGAAGCTAAGACTGCTGAAATCACCCTGGGAGGAAGAGAAAAGTATGCCCTTATCTTGGGAGATATTTTGCCACCTGATCTATAGACAAAAGTTTCAAGTTCTTTTTGCAGTCGTTTAATTTTGTTCCTGAAATGAGGAAAAGTAATTCTGGCCCCAGAATTTGAGCAATCACATGCATCAGTGCATAAATAGCAACATTAAGAAAAAAGACGACAAGCTGTTCTCTACCATATTTTTTGCCTCTGGTCTTCTATCAAGTACATGCTTCAAATGGATGCTCTCTGAACCTTACTACTGAAGTTGAACGATTCAAGAGAACCATTTGAGTATTTTAATTAATGTAACTGAGTATGCAGCACAAGCAATTCACTCAACTTCTTAGCTCTGAATTTTACCTCTCGATCGGGACAGCAAAGGAAATGTGACCACTGACTCAGGGGGATTCCAAATTCAAGTCAATAGCATCCTGGCAGTCACCGCATAACCCTGAGGATTTAATTCTACTGGATGGCCCATCACTTCTCCCACATTAGTAGCTAGTATTCATTTACACCCATCCCCTTCCCAAGCGGATACATTTGCTCATTTCTCCCAGAAGCTCCAAGCAGCAGGTCACGACTCCAGCCTGGGTTCCCCTACCCCACTGCTCTGCAACTCTCCTTATCTTCGACTGAGCTCTGCTCTTCCTTCAGAACCCACTTCGGCCATGATCATTGCCCAGGCCATCCCACCCCTTGGTTGTTCCTCTCCTGCCTGTATTTTAAGTAAAACTATTTCTGAAAGATGCCAGTTGTGTCATATATGAAATATGCTACTGTACATGCATGTGTCACCCACCTGCCATGTCTTACCAGGGAACATCTTGGTGTTGACAGGGCACCAAGTCCTCTAAGAGATTTGAACCCTCTAAGCTGCTTGCAGTACAAACTCAACGAGCAGCTGGAGAGATACTTGCAGGACCTGATGAGTGAACTGATGCTGTCTCCAGGGGGCAGGGATGCTACAGGAAGTGTAAAATCTTGACAGACATTGTGTATGAAGCTCAAACTGGCTAGAGTCCTGTCCCCCCAATCCCCAGATAGCCTGTGCCTGGGGATTTAATTTAAACTAAAGACTTAAAAGACATAATAGTCAAAATCAAAGCATGAACCTTGAAAAAAATTGAAATCATAACATGATGTTGCCTAAATTAACTATTTGGCTAGAAATTTAACAGCTTAACATAGAGAGACAGGATTTTTTTTCATTCTGTATTCACACATTTATTTCTAAATCTGAAGATAATAGCCAGGTTGGGAGCAGCCAGAAACCCTGAAAGCGAAGTGTTGATCTCTTCTGAGAACCAGTGGTCTTACAAAGAAAAGACATCTATCTACCAGACAACATGGAGTCAGTCCTGAGCAATGGTCCTGTTGGCTGGGCACTCAGTGTTAGAGAACTTACAAGAGCTAGTAGTCAGAGACACACACAAATCAAGGCAATAACTGACAGTCAACAAAGACGTTATGGCCAGCATGTTGTGATCCAACAAACTTTACCGAATCAAAACTGAACTCCTTGCAAGCTCCTGGCTCCTGCTCAATGCCTCAGCTCTTCTACCTCAGTGAAAGGCAACGGCTCTATCCAGGGGCTGTTGATCAAATAGCCTTGGGAACACCCACTTGTGACTTCTCTCCCCAACACTACTTTTAGTTTCTCAGAGTCTTGATGCCATTGCCTTTGAAACAGATTTGGAATTTGGCAGCTTCTTGCCACTTTCCCTGCTAGCAACTTGGACCAAGGCCATGCCAGTGGGCAAACGGGCTAACAAGGTGCAGCTGCTCAGTGTGTTCACATGCACTGAGCACCTGGGCTCTGTGCTACCCCATTCTCACTGTTGTCCAAATACTTGCCCTCTCATTTTTCTTTCCCTTGACTGTTTTTGCAATCTGATGGCTCTGATCACAGGCTTGAGGGTCCATATTTCTCTGAATCTCCCCCTGCTGCACTGTGGGTTTTGCTCAAGCAAGGATTGATCTTACTCACCTTGGTACAGATGCATAATGAATTCCATGAAAGCAGAAGGTCTGTGAATCTTAGCAACCTTTTCTTTCCCTCCTTTTGCATTCATTCAGCATACATTTATTGAATTCCTCCTATGCACTGAGTACAGTGCTTAGTGTTTATATACAAATACAAATAAGAGATAGTGTCAGCCCTCAAAATGATATCAGTGTTGTGAGACACAGGAAAGAACAGGTAAACTTAATAATGTATGGTAACTGCTATATTATTTTTCCCTGCAAGAATTATTTATTTACTACCTTCTGTTCAAGGCCCTGAAAACATAGTAGGAGAAAAAAACCCATCTAGATTCTCTTCATAGCTCATGCCTTTGAGTGGGAGGGAGACAGACTAGTGCAAATAACTGAGTAAATGCATCTGTGTGTCAGATGACAAGCACCAGGGAGAGGAATAAAGAGAAGTACTTTGAGATCATATCGTAAGTTAAGCAACATGGGCTTCCATATCTGAGAAACCAAAACTCTAAATATATAGATACTAGGAAGTAGCGAGAAATCTTTCCTAAATGGGAAGGGGATCAAGAGGTGGGTGGGGGAGGAGAGAGGAAGGGGGAGGAAAGGGACTTAAGACACATGAAAGGCATATGCCCCACAAGGGATGTGAACATTATATGCTACACATATTTCAGTAAAATATTTCTTTTAAATTTTAAAATAGAAGCACTAGGGAGAGAAATAAAGCTGTAGAGGGTGATCTGGCAACCCGCACCACAAGGGTGACTAGGGAAGTAGATCTGAGAACTGTGAAGGCTCTGGCCACACTGCTTTGGGAGGGAAAGCATTCCAAGCACAGCACAATGAGAAAAACAGCAAGGAAGAGCAAAAGCAGAGGCAGACGTGAGGAGAAGACAGACCATGGAAGCGCTGAGCCTAGGAAATGCAGACTAGGACTTAGCAATCATTGTAATGCTGAGTGTGGCCAGTGAGCTGGTCTGGGAGGCTGAGACCAAAGGAACGTGCACTGGACCTTAGCCCGGACAATTAAACAATACCCTGTCTCAAAATAGGAAAGAATAGGGATTTAGGGCAGTGTGAAACACCTGGGTTCAATCCCCAGAACTACAAAAAAAAAAAAAAAAAAAAGGGGGGGTGAGGTGGGAGGGAGGGCAGGAATCACTGGAAAGACTTCAGCTTTGCTTGGGCTGATACACAGAGCTAGGCAGGGTTCTTAGTTAAGGGAGAATGTGATCTGATTTCTAACAGGTGCCCCTGTGCTGCAGACTGAATTCAGACTGAAGGCAGGGAGGAAAGGCTAGAGTGGGGGAGGGAAGACCAGTTAAAGGCCCTGGCATCAATCTGCACAGCAAACTCAGTGACTAACTATAGCAGCACCCTAGGGCTCCACCAGCTGCCCTTCAGAACAGGGTCACTGCTAAACATTTCCTCTGGGTTCATCGGTGTTGGACGCAGAAACAAAGAGAACCACACTCAGATAGCAGCCACTTGGAAATCCAGGGAAATCAAGCCTCCAGGTTTGGTGGCCCATGCTTGCAACTCCAGCACTCTGAGAGATTGAGGCAGGAAGACTGCACATTCAAGCACAGCCTGAGCAACTTAGGGACTTAAAAATAAAAAAGCATTGGGGATGGAGCTCAGTGAAAGCCCTGAGTTTGATCTTCAATGCTGAAAGACAAAAGAAAATAGAAAAAGGAAAGAAAATACTCTCTGCCCAGTCCTGAGTTCTCTGTGCTGCATGTCCCCACTTTCATTTTCCTCTGAGTACATAGAATCTTGAAAATGCCCTGTTCTTTTATTTGCTGCTTTGTTTGCTGTCTGTTGATCAACTAAAATATGAGCTCCTCCCAGGCAAGTGCTGCCCCTGTCTCATTTGCACAGGACAGTGCTGGACACAGTAGGCACTTTCTACACACCTGCTGTGGGCAAGGACACTCAAAGCAACAAAGGCCTCAATGGACTCACACATAGGTCCCACTAGAGCACAGACACCTGTTGATAAGGCTCATTCCCCAGCACACAGTGCCACTGGAAGGTAGCAGCACATTTCAGAGGTGCAGTTACTGGGGGCCAGGCCCTTGGGTGATCAGAACTCCAGTCCCTTCTCCTGCTTTCCCTCTTCCATATCCCAGCCTTGAGGTGAATGGTTCTTCTCTGTGCTGTCATCACAGAGCGTTGTCTCACCACAGGTCCTGCAGCAACAGTGTCAACTGACTATGGACTGAAACCTCCAAAACAGTAAGCCATCATGAACCTTTCTCTTTATAAGCTGATGAACTCAGGTCATTTGTTGCAGTAATAAAAACCTGACTAACACAGTCCCCAGAAGGCAAGTGGTCTCCAGGAGGAAGAAGACAAATTTCCATATCCAAGTGTTTAGATCTGTCAGTACTTTCTCTGCATTTATGTATAGCACAAAGAATCTGGGGCTCTGATTTTAGGAAAAACTAATAATTCTTAGCTTTGTCAGAATAGATCAGACTATCTGACTCAAGAGAATGACAAGGAAGATGTGAGCCAGTTATTGCACAGTGAAGTTTTCTCCCTGGCTGCATCTATCTCAACACTTTGAATGTTTTATTGTGTCTGCATCTTACTGGAATCTTAGCATTTCATGTAAATCATTCAGAAATGGATATACAGTGATAAGAGAATCTGAGAATTCATCCACATTAACTCCCAGGCCTCCAGTCAGGCCAAATTAAATAGGATTTCTACCCAACTATTAGATGATTTCTTGGGAAATCATCTCCCTGCTCTCTTGTTCCAGTGCCTCCCAATATCTTTATTCTTCCATCAAGAGAAGTGAAGGCATCTGTGACTGTACCAGGCTCAAATGCTTATAAAAAACCGATGGACTTCCTGGACTCTCCCCCCCCCCCCCCACCATGTGCCGTCCTCACCAACATAGCCTGGGGTCCCACAGGCTGTGGACATCACATCTCCTTTGCCTTCCATTTTTGACAATCCAAAGTCACTGATCATTATTTTGGACTCCTCATCTTGACTGTAGTACAACAGGTTTTCAGGCTAGGGAAAAAAAAGATGAAAAATTGACAAATTGCATTTAAAGCCGAATTAAGTGAGGGAGATTCACCATATCACAAAAAAAGCTGTTGAAACAGAAAATCCCCAATCATTAGATACAGAGGCTGCATCAATCAAATGGTATCTAATAAACATGATACGGAGTGACACATCCAGCATGTGGCCAGGCAGATTTTGTAGCCATGTTGGACTCTTTGCTTTACTGACATTGTGCTTACTCAAAATGATTAAGCATATTTTGAGGTAGTGACTTTTGGACTTGTTCTTGGCTTAAGAAGATATTAAATACTTCCTTAGAGAAAGGGGGATTCCCAGAAGATAAAATCATGCTTGCATTTATTCCTCTTTCTTTTTATTAGTGACTCTTGCCAGCTACTTTTCTCTCATCAGAGGGTCACTCTCCCTACCCTTAGCAGCATCCCATGGTGTCTTGGGAGTCTGGCCGACGAGTTTACTTTGTGCCTTGCTGAGGTCATCAGACACCTGCTCCCTGCTCCCTGGGAGCAAGTGATGGCACCTCACCTCAATCCCAAGTGGAACAATGCAGCACTTTCTACTTACGTATCCTTAAGACATCAAGGTTCTATCTGCCTTTCTGTAACATGTGCATTGCAGCAATTCCCTGTTTGCTCTCCTGAGCAGCACATGGCAGAGCTCTGACAGTGGTGACACATAGCAAGCATTTTATACTTCTTATCATTCCTAGAATGCTGCTTTCACTGCACCTGCCGCCATGCTGGGGGCATCTGTGGCTGCAGATGTGGGAGGAACACAGGGAAGGCAGACCTAGGAGGACAGGGAGGCAACAGAACATCGTCTGCGGAACATGTTATGTAAAATCAGGAGATCTCATTGTTTTTGCCAAGGAAGGGGAGGGACTTACAAAGACTGAGATCCTGCAGCTTTGAAACCTGGCCCTGTGGGGAGCAAAAGAAATACCTGCACTGGGCGTTGGTGATGCTGAGGGAGACAGCTTCCAGGATGGGAATGTTACCTACCAGACTGAGTGGTAAGTAACCTTGGCTTTATTTACACTAAACCTCAAAGAAAATGCAGAGTGAAGAATCTAACTAGCAGCCCACTCTCTTACAACAGTTCCCATCTGGCTCTCCTTCCCAGCCAAAGTGTGAAGCCCTATTTGTTCCTATTGAGGGCTTTTGGTCAAATAAAATTTTCGGAACTCCTTTATGTAGAGTGACCAAATTTGTTTGAAAAGTGTTTCTTGGCCTCATGGTGGAGCAGAATAACCTGTGAAGATGTTAAAAGATAGATGATACCATCCTCTGGTATAGCTGAGGTGGCCTGCACATCTCGATCTGAGAACTCAGGTGAGTGGATTCGGGTGGGCAACCATTGTTCTGAGGAAATTTTGAGAACTGTCCAAGACTCTGTTCTTGGCTGAACCTTGGTCAGGCTCCCCTAAACTGTTTTCTTGACAAGACCTCAACCCTGGCCTCACACGCCTCTCTTGGCTCAGCCGGGCCAAAAGGGCCCCATCTTAGCAATAATCTAACTACATCAGGGCTGGGGAGATAGCGCTGTGGCACAAGTGCTTGCCTGGCAAGTGCAAGGTCATGAGTTCGAACCCTGGCCTCACAAAAAAAAACTACATCAGTACAGAGCTAATCCACAACCCTAAAACATGGTCATGTTTTTCATCTTCTACTTTTGATGTTATTAAAGAGACAAATTATACAGACAACTTTAGCAGAAGGGAAATACTACAGCAAAGGGGTTTTGCAGTAGGGAGGAGAGCAGACTCAGCTCAAAAGATCGCGAGAGGATGAATGGAGATTTAGAGCCCAAGAGTAAGATAGGACCAGTGGGTGAAATGTTACAGTGAGGAAATCTCAGGACTAAGGGGGATTCTGGCTAAACCACCTGGCTGAATATGTGGTGCAGGTAGGCCAGGGGGACAGGATCTCGACTTTGGATATCAAGGGTATGGGAATTTTACTAAATACTCAGAGGAGTCTTGGTGGATTAAGGTCAGAGTCCAAGGTCAGGGCTTGGTAGAAACAGTACTCAGAGAAGCCTGAGCCCAACTCAAGTGTGGCCCAGGATGGTTCCTGGCCAGTTCTCTAAAGCTCTTCACACGCGGGCTACACAGGAGCATCCCACCCACCTCAGAGCTCTAAAACTCACATGCCCAGACCCCTCCTCATTCTTTGTCTATGTCCAATTTCCTGGCTTGTGTTGCCCAAGAATCCTACTACACCCTTAGCAGGAATCACTAACCCTTGTATCTCCTCTTAGCAACTGCTGAGCTCCCAATCTTGTTTTCTCAACCTGACAACTCTGTTTGGTGTTGCTGTATTCGGAACTGAGCTCAGGCTCTTCCCTCTAACACAGCAGTTTTATGTGAAGGCTTTCTTAGCATTTTAACAAGTGTCAAAATAATTCTGCTTTTTAACAGAGCCCAAAAGGAAAAAAAATACAATCCTTCACTCACAATAGTAACACAAAAAGAAATGAGATTCAATAGGGAGACAATTTGTAGGCGAAGCATGAAATTGGAAGAAAATCAAGCATGTGCTGAAGCATGTTTTAAAAGAAAATAGAACAGAGCAAGGTTGAAATAGGAAAAGAGCTTAGGAAGTGAGGTGAAGCACTCTAATCACAAAATGCATGTGGTTTGATATTTTTCTGAATGTTTAGTGATTATCCACTAATAAACCAACCCAATTATAGGTGCAAAGAGAGGGTGTTCCTGTAGTTGCTGATTTTTAATCTTGTTTGCCCCAGGACTTCTGCAATTGCAGCGGTAAGGAAGAAGTAGAAAGGAAGTGGGCTCATGCCACTAAAGAGGGTGCAGGCCAGGAACTTCCACAGGCCAGCAAGATCTCCCCGCAGTCTTTTCACCAGAGTCCTTTAGGCAAGAAAGTGCTGCCCTGAGAAAGGGTTACCCCAAAGGAAGGCAAAATCAACTGGACATTCACAGTTTAGATCTATACTTTGATCTGGCTTAAAACCTAGTAACTGACACAAGCAAAGCTTTTTCTAGGGGTGGGCTAGGGAAACGGAAGGAGTATGCAGAGGGACAACTGGGACAACAAGCCCCTAGGGCTTGGCAAGAGTTCTGCGGGCTAGGGCCACAGAGACAAATTTGCCAGGCTCTTGCGATTCTTCCAGGGCCAAGCTATCACCTGAAAAACTATTTTGCTGCATATTGTGGCATCTTTTTAAGTCAAATGGTGGTGACCAACATCAGAGTTAAAGTATAAATCTCAACCTTTTACAACTAATTGCAAAATCTTTAAGAAGAATTGAGTGAACAAAAGTTCACTTATAATAACACTCCTAACTCTGAACTACAGGTGACCTGAACAACCCCCTCTCCCCCACCGCACTGCCTGGGGACATTTTTAGTTGTTGCCACTCCTGGAATGATATCTGATACTTCTATCTGGTAGAAGCTAACCATACTGCTCAGCAGACTATAGGGTCTGGGAAGCCTCCCCCACAAAGAAAGGTCCAGCTCAAAATGTTTACAAGGTAGAGGCTGACAAACCATATTGTGCTCTGAGGTGGCCATTGTTAGGCACTTCCTGTCTCATTCCCTGTGTTTTGAAAAAAGAACAAGGCATAAGAGCAGCTTTCTGGAAGGAGGAAGAGAAACAGCATGTTTGTACGCGGAGTTGGTAGTGTCTCAGACTATGCACGTATCTTTAACACCATCATGTCCTCTCCCGCTTTAGCCTCGATTTCACTTGGTGATTTTAATATCCTTAATATTCAGTAATTATGAACATTTAATATTGAAATTCCAATGTCCTCCACCTAGATGCAACTCATGTGTACAGAGGAAAAACAGCCATAACAAAGTCCTAATGTATCACACTTTTCCCACAATAAACCTGGTGATCTCAAAGCTCCACGGGCTGGAGCTGAAAGTACTCTGCCACAAGAACTGCGTGGGAGTGAGAAACCATCTCCTGTTCAGCCCATCTGCCAAGGGGAAATACTGTAAACACCACTCCTCCTGGATATGGTTCATCCGCTTTGAAATTGTTTCTCTAGTAATTACTGCTACCACATCTCTGTGGGCACAGCACTAACCTGTGGAGCAACAGTTGCCTCCTGTGTTTTGGAAGCAAAGAAGTTGCACTTGGTGGGGTGCAGGAGAGCAGAGAAAAGCCCTGCAGCCTGGTATGGAAGGGCAAGCTTGGCTCTCTGGCCCTTCACTGGCTCGCTGCAGAGGCTTCAGACTCAAAAAATAGTTTGTCAAGCTCACAACCCATTCACTGGTTATGAAATCTGCAAAAGGCAATACTGAAGGGTGGACTGAGAGCCCCAACTGTTCAAGCTAGTGCTTCTCCAAGTATGGCTCTCTGCATTTCTCACATACCGAAGGAATATTACTCCTGCCTCAGAAGACCTGAAAAACCAGAGCCTCTGGGTGGAGCCAGTAAGGAATGGCTGTGAATAATCAGATGCAAGCTAAATTTTTGTATCTCTTAAAGACAACAGAAAGGTCTTCAAATAGCCTTTGCAAAGCGAACATAGAAATAGAAATGGAAAAATGATATGTGGAAGGAACAAAAACCTAGGCAATGAGTCTTCTTTTTGTGGTGCTGGGGATGGAGCCCAGGGCTTGGTATATGCTAGGGAAGGTCTTTATGCTGTTACGGTTTGTATATAGGTGTCCCCGCAAAGCCTCATGCAGTCATAGGGCAGCTTCTGGAATTTGTAATTGATTATTGTGAAAATGGGTGCTGCACCTCCCCTGGGGCAGATGATTTGCATTTTAATGTAAGAAAGGAAGACAAGTTAGCTGCTTGAGCTGCTGCTACCTCTCCCCCTGCCTCTCTTGCTCTTAGCTGCCACCATGAGAGGTTGTTTTCTGCCATGTGCCCCTCTGCCTTGGAGCCAGCTGAATATGGACTGAAACCTCCAGTAACTGTGAACTAAATAAACCTTTCCTTCCCTCATTTTGAGTGTCGGGTGTTTGTCCCAGCAATGAGAGAAGAGTAACTAGGACATACGCTGAGCCTCATCAGTAGCCCATCTCTCTTTCTGACAGTACAAGTGGCAGACGTGAAACTGTCTAGCAAGTGTTTAGGATTCTTCTGTTTTCATTCACATTGCTTGGGATCAAATCCAGGGCCTTGTGTGTGCCAAGCAGGTTTTCTACCACAGAGCCACGTCAAACCCCTGACTGTTTTTCAAGCTGATTTGGATTCCCTACAGTTCCATCCAGCATAGCTTCAGTGCAACACAATCAGCGGATTTATGTTTGAGGGTGCGGATGTGTGTGGAGGTGGGATTTTTGTCTGGAGTGGTGCAGTAGCCTCTGGAGGCTGGACATGTTAACCATTAGTCTGGGGCAACAATGTTGCTTTTCACTGTTTCTCAAGTTTATGTGGGTTCTTTTCTACCCTTCACAGTCTACACAGACCTGGGCTGGGAGGATGCTATGTGCTGCTAAGGTGCCCACAGTAAGATCCAGACTCTTTGGGGATAATGAGTGAAGAACTGTCACTATGTCAAAAGCTTTAGAGCAGCCCATTTAAGAGTTTTCTGCTCTCACTCCTCTTTCTTTTCTCTCTCCTCTCAGGCTGTCTGCTACACCTTCATATAGTGTGTTGTGTTGAAATGGAGCTGGAGTGGGAACAAAGCTAAACTGTGCCAGGTGAAAAGTTTTCATGTCTTGAACAGAATGATCTTATACATGGACCTGAGCAATACAGTCTACCTCTCTGTGGCCCAGTGGCTGCCTAATGATTACAAAATCTCCCAAACAATGGCTAACAACATTAATTTTCATCTTTCTCTAAGCTACTCTTAGGCTCCCAACATCTAAGGTCTATTCCACACATCTCTACACAAAGCAGCCTCTTCCCTCCATCAAAACAATCCTCCTGGAAAGTTGCACTGTGGGTGTGAAGTGTCTGCAAAGTGTCTCACCTTGAGGTCCCTGTGGACTATTCCCATTCTGTGGAGATAGTACACAGCATCCAAGACTTGGCGGATCAAAGTGCTGGCGTCCTTCTCTGTGTAAAAGCCTTTCTCCACTATCCGATCAAATAGCTCTCCACCGGATACACTGTTTTAAAAAGAAACATATTAGAGGTGAGAATCTATTGAGTTCTATGGGGATAACTATACACTGGAGGTTTCCACTGAAAAATGACCCAAGCCTGATTTATAAAATGAATCCACTTTCAAGTTTAGATTATGCCCTACCTCTTCTCCAGAAAACGAGCCTATGTCACGATGCAGAAATGATCAGAATAAAGGGAATAAAACCAGGGTGGACTGAGGGACTAGCCATGTGTAAGACATCTCTCCTGAGCCTGGCCTCTGCTTTGACAATGTAAGTTTGAAATATTAGATCTAGGAGGATGGCACTGGACCAGAAGCTTCCTGTGCAACAGAGCATGGTCTTACACGACAGGGGAGTGCTGTAGATAGAGCAGGGGCCTCCCACAGAAAGCTTGGCGTTTTACTGGCATAAGAAAAGATAGAATCAATAAGTCTGACCACAGCAAAGTAAAAAGTTTGCTGCACAGCAAAGAAAACAACCAACAGAGTGAAAAGACAACAGAATGAGCAAACAATTTTGGTAGCTATTTCCTGAATAGAGGACTAACATTTAAAATATAGGAAGAACTCCAAAAACCTAGATCCTTAAAATGAAAGACCTCGTCATAAAACGGGCAGTCAAAATGGATAAATACTTCTTACAAGTTCTAATGGCAAATAAATAATGAAAATAATGTTCTACATTACTGGTCATTAGAGAAATGTAAATTAATGGCTACCATCAAGAAATCAAATAGTAACAAATGTTAACAAGGCTATGAGGAAAAGGACTACTTTTTATTATTGGTGGGAACATAAACTAGTACAGCCATTATGAAAATAGGTGTGGAGATTCATCAAAACAATAAAGCTAAA
This sequence comes from Capromys pilorides, assembly GCA_004027915.1. Taxonomy (NCBI): domain Eukaryota; kingdom Metazoa; phylum Chordata; class Mammalia; order Rodentia; family Capromyidae; genus Capromys; species Capromys pilorides. Next base: position 20,050 of record PVKN010008245.1, read on the forward strand.
AATTCCATTGGACCCATATGTTCCCCTTCTAGGCATCTTGCCAAAAGAGTTAAAGCTGTCCTGCCAGTGCAATCGATGTGTATCTATGTTTATACCAGGACAATTTATGAAAGCTATATCTTTGAAATAGCCCATATGCACATCAACAGATGAATGAACAAAGCAAGTGTAGTATAGTATTTATACACAACGGAGTACTATTGCTCTGCCATAAAAATATACTTAAGGCATGCATAGGTAAACAGATGTAATATAAAGCCATAATATTAAGTGAAATAAGCAGACCCACAAACTTAAATATCATATGGTTTCTCTTATATGAAGTACTGGGGCTGGGGAGATAGCTCAGTGGCATAAGCGCCTACCTTGCAAGCTCATGGTCTCAAGTTTGATTCCTAGTACCCCTAAAAAAAAACCCTAAAAAAGTTATCTTATATGAGGAACTATATATTATATCCATATATTATCAAAAAAGAAGATATATAAATAGGAAGTAGGGGGCTGGAGATGTAGTTCGGTAGTCTAAGTGCCTGCCTGGCAAGTGTAAGCACCTGGGTTTGATGCCTTGTACCACATGCCATGCTGGTCTGTCTGGCCACAAAACTGGGCATGGTGGTGCATGCCTGCAATCCCAGTGCTGGGGAGGCTGAGAGAGGAGGAACACTAGGAGTCCGAGCTGCATAGTGAAACTCTGACCAAATAAATAAATAAATAAATAAATAAATAAATAAATGATTAAAAAGAATAAATAGGAAATTGGGTGATCTTTTTCAAATGAATGGGAGAACAAGAGATGGAAGGAAAGTAGATTTTAAAAAAAAAAGAATTGAAGGGGGAAAAATGAAAATAAAACTTTTGCAAATGAGAAGAGGACTAAGACTTGAAAGGAGTAAAGAGGAAGGGAAAGGATAGGGATGAAAAAACAGTGAAAAGAAGAATCAAACAATATCAGGTACATACACCAATCCACATGCTAACTGAAACCAGGGCGTATTTCACACAAGTATAAAAAACTAACTGACGTAAAAATGGCAGAAAGACCAACTACTGCAGAAAACAACTCACAAGCGAAGTGTACAGCCTGTTAAGCAAATGAGGGCAAGTCTGAATTCTTGCTGGCTTCTGCTTCTAAGCTCCTGAGTACAACACCACTCAGGGTCACCGGTTCTTGTGTTTTTCCCTGTGCAATAAGGGTAGTGAACCATCTTGAACAGTGAGCAGGTTCACACCCTCAGAACATCGGAACTGCAAAGCCATCTGTGTTTTTTTTTTTTAAATAAGAAATAACAATATGATAGTTTCAAAACATGTTAGTAGTGCATTCATAATAATTGATACATTGAATATTATTGTCCTCATAGTAATTATACAAAGCACAGGGTACAGATATGATAAACTTTCTAATCCATATCAGTAGGGGAGGAAAAAGAAAAAAATAATTTTCTTCTCTTTGTACAAAGAGGAAGTAGTTGTATACATAATCCAACATTCCGTAATTGCAGTGGGTTACCAGTGAAACTGGTAATGTTGGAGGCTGTTGGTTTAAGCCTCTTTCAGCTCATCATACTAACCTATCACTGTGGTCTATCCCTTGTAATTAAGCTTTTCTGCTGGGTGATCAAGGGTAAGTTAAGGCCAGACCTGTATAACAGAACATTCATCTTTTATATCTTCCAGGGTCAAATACCTTCAGGATTAACTTTGGAACCATGTACAGTGCTTTGCAGAGCTGTTGCCAGTGTCAGCCATTGGGATGAGTCATGGCCATTGCTTGACCAATTTGCTCTCTGTGAAAGCCTGAGAGAATGTCCTCTCTCTAGGTGACTCTCCTTATGCACACTATACTTCGTTTATCCTTTTCCTCTGTGGTCCATTAATCTCCTTGAACAGAAAATTTGGGAAACCGCTGAGTTATAGGATATTACAGCACAGGTTCTCTCATGTCCTGAGTCCTCATTGACCTTGAAGGGCTAGGGCCAAAATGTTGGCTATCCTCATAGCCCTTCTTTTCCTCCAATTTTTGGTCTGTTAACTTACATTCTCAATCCTCCATCAGAGAAGCTTCATGATACTATTACTCTATAACATAGGTAATTGAGCTTAACATCACTGTCTTTCTGAGTATCAAACATCGTAGACTTCTCTTGCAATTGGTATTTTCTGTCAATCATTGATATTCTAATAAATCTCTTTAGAATTTGATAAAAGCATTTACACATTTTACACAGACTTTAGAAATCCAAGGATATAGCTGTCTGTGTTTTTAAAAAGCACTGTATTACATTATTTATTGTGGCATTGGTGACAATTTTTCATTTTAATTTGCTTTGAATTTCAGATTATATTTAAGAGGCATTTTTATCTTTACAAAAATAAGGACTGTGCTGGCAGGGTCAAGGGCTTATAGACAGACTCTAGTCCTTTCTCCTCTGATGTTTTACTGTTCTCTGGGTCTAATGAAGTCATGGAACCATACAGTTGTTTCCAGAATAAAACAACTAGCTACACTGCAACTTTCAGAGTTATTTCTCTCTAAGAATAAGTGATTAGTTTAAATAATTAAGCCATCTTGGAAATAAAACTTCATGGATACATTAACGGTATTGAAAAGCAAGAGAAACACATTTATTTCAAATATTAAAACCATAAACAAGTTTTAAAACAACTTGAGTAGCTTTAATACAATAAAAGTTATGTCCTAGCTGCAATGCACACTCAATACACAGAAATCTGATTTATTTTCTCAAGTCAAGGCAATTAACGTGCAATATCTGATCCACTGAAACCTGTTAGTAAAAACCTAATACAGAAAAAAAGTTACAGCTATAAAATTACCAAATATTTTTTAGGCTTTTTTTTTTCCATTATCTGTAGTTATCCCACACAATATGGTTTCATTTCTAAAGCAAATTGACAATATTTTTTTTTCCTTTGGTATTGAGAATCAAACTCAGGGCCTCATGCTTGCCAGGCAGGGGCTGCACTACTGAGCTATATTCCAGCCCAAAAATCCTGATAAGAAAGGAAAGGCACTTGGGAGAAATAAAAATCAAATCAAAAAATGAGGCAAAATAGAAATAGCAGAGACTACCTGAAGTTTTGGCAATCATGTTTTTTAAACAATCCATTCCTAGGAAAGCCAAGCTCCCAAGACATCCTTTTGGGCAGCCAATACCAAGTTGTCTCTAAGTTCTTGTTTTTCTAGAATCTTCTTCCAGTAAGTTTTAATGTGTGGATCTATGATAGTGAAACCCTGACCTAAGATAGCTGCTAGAGGCAAGGTGAACCCAGGTGCCCTGGAGACATTCAGCTAATTACTTATTACACAGTTTTTGAGAGTCCCTTAGGAGACAGGGCCAGTGACTATAATTAGCTGTAAAGGAGAGTCAGTTTTGTTTCTGATCTTCTATATCCTCTATCACCAGCCCACCTTTCTGTGACTGCAGTCCTAGCTGGTATCCAGTGCGGTCCCACTACTGGCCTGCTGGCTACTATCTTCTCTCCCTCTGCAGCTGCTGCAGGGCTGCAGGTAAGAATGCTCGTCCCTTCCAGCACCCTCTTCCTGTTCTGAAGGCTTCATGACCCAAGCCCTGCCGGGCCCTCTGCCTCCCCCCAGAACTGATCTGCCCTGCTTTCCTGCCTTGCCACTCTCTAGCCCCTTTATTCTTCCCTGGGATACATGAGGTCTGGATAAGTTCTGCTGAATGAAAATGCTTGCGCTGCCACAGCATAGCCATGCAGTAAGAACCTCGGTACCAGAATCAAAGGAGAGCTTGTACTGCAGCAGAGCTTCAGTGCTCTGTGCATTTAACATTTTCCATAAATTAGAAGTTGTACCAGGGCTTTGGTTTTTTTCTGAGCATTACTCAGAAATAATTTAATGTCCTTAGAAACTAAAGCACGGGGAAAATCTTTAGAAATTTGACAATAAAAACTGGAAATACTAATATAAAAATCTTAAATGTGCACATCATTTTATACATTAAACATGCATTGTAAAAGCCTACTACTATGGACTGATTGTCTCCGCCCTCCAATTCCTACACTGAAGCCATAAGCACTGACATGATGGTATTTGGAGGCAGAGCCTCCAGGAATGATGAATTCTCTCAGTTTAGATGAATTCACGAAGGTAAAACTTCAGAATGGAATTAGAGTCCTTAGAGGAAGAGACACAGGAGCTCTGTCCTTCTGTCATGTGAGGATACAATGAGAAGGCATCCATCTCTGTTCCTGTAAATCAGGAGTAGAGAACAGAAAGCAGGAAGAGAACAACAGAACCTGATTCCTACCTATGGTATTTTGTTACACAGCCAGAGCTGACCAAGACACCTATTCCCAGAATCACCCCTGAGGCAAGCAGGGTACGTGTTACTGTCCTAGGATCACTGCTGGAGAGGAGCCTTAGCATCATGGGACAGGCAGCTCCGGCTGGCATAGCAGGCTTTTATGGGCTGTGTGGCTGCAAAGCTGACTGACGGGTTGCTTTCTAAAGTCAATAACCTTCTACGGTAGCCTGTTGGGTCAGGGCCTACAACTGCATGCTACAAATGGGCTTCTCCAAAAGCGGCAAAGCAATAGAATGAAATTTAGAAGGGATAGGGTTGGGAGACTGGGAAATCAAGTACAGCCACAATAACAGAATAATAAGGAAATTAATATAGCTGTCTTTGCATTCCCTTTCAGAACGGTGATTTATTTGGTTTATCTGCTTCAAGGTAGGGGGGGCTACATTTGATGACATCAGAGACTGCACATGAGACCTAGCCAAACTGGTTTCTACAGCAGAACCCATGGAGAGATAACTCATTAACTCACTTATTAAATAATCATATGAATGGATCAATCCACTCATGAGGGGAGAGCCCTAATCGCCTCTTCAAGATACCATCTGCCCACTTCTTCATGTCTCATAAAGAGCACTTAGTTTCAACATGAGTTCCAGAGTTGACAAACTATTTTCAAACCTTAACAATAGCTACTGAGACAGCACAATTTATGATAGCCAAATCTTAGAAACAACCAAAATGCCCATCATCTGAAGAATGGCTGAAAAAGATGTGGTATTTTCACAAAATGGAATATTACTCAGCTATATGGAATGATAGACTAGAAGACTTCATTTACAAATGGATGTATCTTGAACATATACTCATTAGTGAAATTAACCAGACCAACATATGCCAATATCGTATAGTCTCCCTAATATAAGGACTCAAAAGAAGAAAATAAATAAATGAATAAATTTTGGGTGGTACCAGGAATCACTCTCAGGACCTTGCATTTTCTCCATCCCCAACCTCTATAAATTTTATTATTATCATTATTATTATTATTATTATTATTATTATTATTATTATTT